>SJYV01048545.1:653874-737458 GCA_006410875.1 Neotragus pygmaeus | reverse complement strand
CCTGGTGTTCATTGGAAGGACTGATGCTGAAGCTGAAACTCCAGTACTTTGGCCACCTCATGAGAAGAGTTGACTCACTGGAAAAGACTGTGATACCAGGAGGGATTGAGGGCAGGAGAAGAAGGGGAGGACAGAGGATGAGGTGGCTGGATGGCATCACCAACTCGATGGACATGAGTTTGGGTAAACTCCGGGAGTTGGTGATGGACAGGGTGGCCTGGTGTGCTGTGATTCATGGGGTTGCAAAGAGTCGGACATGACTGAGCGACTGAACTAAACTGAACTGAACCCCCGCCTTGCCCCGCTTAAATGATGTCATAAGGATGAGACAGTAATCGAAAAGGACTCATGTCCTACTTCTTATAAGGATATCAATCCTATTGAATTTTGTCAAGATTATATCATCATCACTGCTAACACTGAGTCTTTATATTCCAGGGACACTTCTAAGTGGTTCATGTGTTTTCTTTCATTTAGCTTCACAACAATCCAAAGAAAAATATATCATTTTTATCTGTTTCGTACATGAAGACATTAAGGTATAGAGAGGTTACGTCCCTTGTCCAAGAATACAAAGTTAATATGTGGAGATGATAAAATATGTAGATAAAATCTGAGCTCAACTGTCTGGCTCCCTGATCCTACTGTTAACCTATAGTTATTAATTTTTTGTGTTTATCAGTACTGATCATGCCTTCAAATATACGACTCATTGCAGTACCCAGCATGGGTTAGTTTGGGTATCCTTGTTTCTTTTTTTCCTCACACTGTCTGACCCAGTTCTTTACCAGGTCATGGAAACACATTTAGACTCAAGCTAATTTTAAGTGGACCATTAGTGAATATTTTTGCTTGCTTGCTTTCAGACTGATAATTCATTCTTCTTTGCTGAATTCTAGTTTCATCCTTATGACATCATTTAACCTTAATTACTCCCCTTAAAGGGCTGCCCTTGTGGCTCAGCTGGTAAAGAATCTGCCTTCAATGCGGAGACCTGGGTTTGATCCCTGGGTTAGGAAGATCCCCTGGAAGAGGGTATGGCTACCCACTCCAGGATGCTGGCCTGGAGAAGTCCACGGACTGTATATACGGTCTATGGGGTCGCAAAAAGTCGGACATGACACCGACTTTCAGTCACACTCACCCCCCTTAAAGGCCTGTTATCCCCCTAAAACAGCTTAAAGGTTAAGTAAAACTTTACTGTTGCTATTTAGTTGCTCAGCCGTACCCTACTCTTTTGCAACCCTGTGGACTGTAGCCCACCAGGCCCCTCTGTCCATGGGATTCTCCAGGCAAAAATACTGGAGTGAGTTGCCATCATCCTCCAGTGGATCTTCCTGACCTAGGGACTGAACATTTATCTCCTGTATTGCTGGTAGATTCTTTACCATCGAGCTACCAGGGAAGCCCCATGTAAAACTTAACTTGAATCTTGTATAAAATTTCATAAATTTATGCAAAATACCACCCAAAGCACATACAATTAAATATCAAAATAAAGTTAATGGGTCACACAGAGTCGGACACGAATGAAGCAACTCAGCAGCAGCAGCATGTAAACTGCCACTGTATGATGGGAAAAAAAACAAAACATATTTCCTCTATGATGGAAAAGCTAAAATGTGTTTGTTCACTAATGGCAAAAACTGTACTGATAAAGATAATATTAACTGTAATTAATCGTATCACAGAATTCAGTAACTACTCATTGGAGTCACTGAACTGTGTTTTTACCTGGCACACAAAGATGTATCAACCATAACCAACTCCAATAAATATGTTATTGAAACAAAATATAACTCTCTTACCTGTTGAAAAATGTCTGTTCCCTCATCATAGTCCACTTTACTGAAGAAGAGTTTGTTACAAAAGGCAGATGAATAGCGCCAGGAGTTAGCCAGTATTTGGTATTCTTCGTTAGCTAGCCTGATAAGGATAATGGGACAGAGTGGAAACATTATCAGTATTCAAACGTTAACAAAGCTATTAATAAAAGACGAATTCTGGGGCAAGAGTTACCCCGGCTTTAGTAAGGACTGCAAGCTAAGAGTAGATTTTATATTTTAAATGGATGTGGGGAAAAAAAAAACAAACAATATTCCATGACACATAAAAATTATCTAAAATTCAAAACTTTATCATTCATGAATAAAGGTTTCCTGCAACACAGCCACACTGATTCATTTACTTATTGCTGCGGCTGCTACTAAGCTACATAAGGGCAGAGTTGAGGAGTTCTAGTAGAAAGTGTGAGGGTAAAAAGCTCATCCTGGCCCTTTGTATAAGAAGCACGGCAACTCTTATTCTAGGGGATAAAATCATTTTGTGCCACTTCCTATATATAAAACTTAAATNTTACTTATTGCTGCGGCTGCTACTAAGCTACATAAGGGCAGAGTTGAGGAGTTCTAGTAGAAAGTGTGAGGGTAAAAAGCTCATCCTGGCCCTTTGTATAAGAAGCACGGCAACTCTTATTCTAGGGGATAAAATCATTTTGTGCCACTTCCTATATATAAAACTTAAATCTTTTAATGATTTTTAGTAAAAAGCACAGAGCAATTTTTAAGAATTTTACAATTCACTTTAACAGGGAAATAAATATCATGGATATGTTTTAAAACTGTAAATATCAGTTATACTCCAGCTTTATGTATTCCATCTATCTAAAAATGCATTTAAATTTGCACCTAAAAGTAAGCAAAGATTTGAGTAGCTAAACCAAATGCCACAAACAAGCCCTCCTCTAAGAGCATATTTGCTCTTACTTTGAATTCATTTCTATTGGACATTTTGTTGATATGCCAGATACAGAAGCTCTATTTTTTGATGTAGGCATGGAGAAGAAATAAGGAAAGGCTGGTTGCAAAAGGATGTAGGCACAGTCATGGAAAATGAAGCAACAGTGATTGCTAAAACTTAAAAAAAGGAGAGGGAGCTTCTTCCATGTAGTTGACTCTTCACAGGAGATATGGTGAGTCCCTCTCCCAAAGAAATATAGATAGAAAAGGTCTAATCCTACAATCACAAAAAAACTTGGAAAGGAGTCAGCAGCAGATAAAGAGATTTCACGGAATATCTGGAAAACGTTAAGGCTAGTGGAAAAGTTTTGATGGACGAAATTACAATCTCCAAGAAGACGGCAGTACAGAAGAACCTAGGAAAATACTGGATGAGAAGTGCAAAGCTGCTGGGCTGGAGGTTTCGTCTTGCTAACAAGCCAGCCTGTTACTGTCTTGGGTGCTGGCAGAAGCCACAGGACTCGGGGTCAGAGACCTAGAGGACTCTATTCTTCACGTTTGTACGCACCAGTTCCCTGGGCCCCAAGTTCATGGGATGACACACAAGGCCCTTCCTGGATGTCCACACAGCTGACTGGGTTACAGGACTGCACTACTGAGTTGGGGGACTTGCTATTTTTCTAGTACATGATGACGAACTCTGTGCTCTGGGGAAAGACATGACGCCAGTCCTTAAGGCTTGTCACTGCACACACAATCCTTTGCTTTCTTGGAGTGCCCAGCAAGAACAGGCAGGATGATCACAGCCCATGGTTGACTGCTTTTCCCAACAGTAATCATAAAAAAAATAACAATGCCATATAAAAAAGAGCAAATAAAATGAGAGGGCACTTTAAAGAGGAAGTATCATTTCTCAAATACGGAGTTAAATAAAATTCACAAAACAAAAAGGACATAGATAGACTATACCGGGGGGGAGGAAGGAGAAAGTGACCTAGATATTTAATCCAATAAATCCAACTTTCAAACAGAAAGAGCGCCAGAAAGAGAAGAGACAAAGGAAGTATTTCTGGAAACATAATACAATTAAAGGGACTAAGTATTCGAATTAAATTACTTGCCAGGTTCTGAATAAGTGGAATAAGAAAAGACCAACATGTTGTGATACTTTAGAACGTTATGGATAAAAAGAAGGTCCTAAAAACTTTCCGAGGAGAAAAGTATTTAACAAGGGCTAACAGTGAGACGGGGACTGGACTGGCTATCAGCAGCGCTCGGTGCCTGCAGAACACGCCTGCAGAGTTTCAAGGGTGTGTTATTTTCCATCTAGAATCACATCAAGCCAAACAACTGATGAAGTTTGAAATAAACATGTTTGAAGAAATGTAAATTATGTGAAATTACCTTAAGATATAATTAACAGAAAGGTACTAGGAATGGAAAAAATGAGAAAACCTGATGAGAATATATTAAAGGAACTGTAAGGGAAAAAAAAAAAGGGATGACTAGGCAGGATATGGTGCAGGAGGAAAGGCAGAAGATGTGTAAGAAAGCTGGGATCCAACTACACAGCTGTGAAATACAAATCAGAACAGGAATTTAATTGTACCTCAAGATGAAGAAGAGAATAGATTCTAAGCAACCATTATAATTAGAAAGGGTTGGATGATATCAAAGACTGTAGGGAGACATATTTGGTCCCACAACAGTAAGAATGATGACAACAAAATGAAATAGAAGGCAAGGTCTAAGTAAAAAGAAATTTAAAATGTATCATTATCTAGATTAATAGGTGATGGGGAAAATTATTTTGAACATTTTCTTTTATACAGAAGTAGAGTTATAAGCAATAGCATAACACTGTAGAAAAGGAACCATAATAAAAACCTACTACTTTGCAACTGATGTTATTTATGTGGAAACAATAAGTCAACCTACAGACAGATATGATGATGCTCTATCAACGATGACAATGGTATCAACGATGACAATATAAAAATAGAGGTAACAGGATTTGGTTGGTAAGAGGGGAGGAGAGGTTATATTTGCTAACTTTCAACTTATGGAATCAAGAGATATCAATTATGAATAAGTAACAGAAGGATGCTATTTACTATTATAATAATAAAAGAAAAAAGCTATAAAAATTATAAGAGGTGAGATGAGTTAAATCCTCACTTGTTAGAGCCAGAAATGTAAAGATTAAGTGTACTGTATGAAATATACAAAAGTAACCTTTAGAGATTAAAAAAAAAAAAGAAAACACAAAGGAATAATAGAGTGCCTATGGCTAACTGTGCAAACAGGTGAATTGGGCTAGGGATAGTTTAGGCCTTTTCATTAACAAGAAGCCACATAACATTGCTATGATTGAAATATATCTATTTAAACGAGCTAAAAACGAACAAAGCTTTGACCTTCGGTCATTTAGCATAAAGACCTATCTGAGATCATTTAGCATAAAGACCTTAAGGGCACGTTTTATGGTAAAACAGTGCAAAAAACCTACCATTGTAAACATCAGCCTGAGACTGCATTATGCTCAGTAGGCAGAAACCGGTATTATATATATTTTGAATGTGTTCAATGAAATAGAAACTTGTAAAGCTTTGGTGNTTTAGCATAAAGACCTTAAGGGCACGTTTTATGGTAAAACAGTGCAAAAAACCTACCATTGTAAACATCAGCCTGAGACTGCATTATGCTCAGTAGGCAGAAACCGGTATTATATATATTTTGAATGTGTTCAATGAAATAGAAACTTGTAAAGCTTTGGTGCTTAAATAACATTTAACATGAGCACCTAATAGCAAAATGTGAGCTATCTCCAAGGTTCCAAGGCCTGCTGAGGTTTTACTGAGGAGACCAACCAAATGAGAAAATCATTCAAAGCTAAAATAAATGCTGACAGAAAAATTACACAGAATTGTATTACAGAAAACAATCGAAGATCTACTTAGATGGCATGGGACATTAATGCTCAAATTCCAAGGAAGAGAAAAATCCATCACTGCAAAGAGCTCAAGAAAGAACATCTCAGGGAGCAGGAGTAGCAGGCATGAGACCCTATAGAAAGAAAAGAATTTAAGATGCTGATGAACTGAAGCTGTGATATAAATGAGAACATGCTCTCTAACAAACAGTGCCTCACAGTTTCTCTTCCAATCCTAAGTGAAAACAGAGTTAGGACAAATATGAACTCTAAAATCTGATAAGATTTTTGTCATATGGAATAGCCTCCAGGGAAGCCCCTGATATTATAAGTGGTACAGAAGCCCGCTACTAATGCAGAAGACGAGGGTTCGATCCCTGGGTCAGGAAGATCCCCTGGAGAAGGAAATGGCAACTCACTCCAGTATTCTTGCCTAGAGGATCCCATGGGCAGAGGAGCCTAGTCGGCTGCAGTCCATGGGGTTGCAAAGAGTCAAACATGACAGAGCAATCAAACAACAACAAATTCACCAGTTATTTTCAAAGAAAATATGTATAGTAACATCATAGTGAATTGGCACTGATGATTAAGTGAGCCTGAACATTTCTGCTGACTGATAAACCTGAAGATAACAGTGCTCCCATTAAAAAAAATAAATAAATTGTTTAAAGGACGTCATTACAATTAGGAAAACAGGTTATTTTTATACAAAGGAACATTTTACACAAAAACACATTTAAAATTTTTAAAACAAAACAGGGAAATCTTCAAAAACTGGCATTCTTACAATGATGATATTCTAAGAAATGAAAATGCTTCATTTTGAAAAGCAGGAAGAGAACAATCAAATTTTAGTATTCAACATCTGTGTATAATATCTTAAGGAATGACATGACTAGGATAATCTTGAACTTTTCCCTCATCATGTGATAACCTACTGCAGACCTATTGGATTCTATTAGGTATACATTCATTCACTCCACAAATATATTTTAGTGCCAACAATATGTCAGGTAATAAAGGACTGAATAATAAATGAAAGGGCCCTGACCTCAAGAAGAATACATTCCATGAAAAAAAAGATGCCTCATCCAACTACACACAAAATGTCAGATAATTAGAAATACTCTGAAAAAAATAAAACAAGAAGATGTGATAAGTGGTATTGAGAAGCCAAAGACGGATTCATTCAGTTTCCACATTGTCCACAATCTCAGTTTAATTGCCAATAATCAACCGTGGGTTCTATCCTCTGCTCCAAAGTCCTATATAACTGCCTACATAACGAAGACCTTGGGCAGAATAGAACACAATGTCTCCCACCCTGTGGCCACAATTTACATCTGCAATCTATGTCCATATGAACATACCACACACTCAAAGGGTCTCTCTGTTTGACACTCCGTGTTCATTCTTTAAGCTTTAAAGTATTAAATCTTTTGCTTAACATGTCCTCCGTTCTTTCAAAATGCTTGCTCTACAATGCCCCCACTTCAAATCTCTACAGTTTCTCAGCTACCACGCAGTGCTATTTACTTACATATTGTTCTGTTTATGTATTTTATGTTTATGCATTGATTATACAGTGGCTAAGGCCTAGTCCAGAATCGGTATTTAAGGTTTGATGATGAATAATTTCCTAAAGAGTCTGTGCATACATATATATACAATACACACACAACCCCACACACCCTAAGTAACTCTAAATTAGAGACTGAAATCTGGGGCATCTGACTAAAAGCCTGCTTAGTCAGATTTATGTCACAGATCAATGTCCCTTTTAAGATCAATCTGCTTCACTATACTTTAGGAGGAAAAAAAGAAATACCTAAAACCATATACCATCACAAATATATGCTATTTGTCAAAGGAATAGTGGTCTTGACTTGAAAGATTATAATGACTAAAACATCTCCTAGTATGTTCCTAATATCAATTTCATATGCAATACAGAAGGTACATCTTAATCATCACTGATATATATTCAGTGATTTCATATGTTCTGCAAATAACAAAAGAGATACATCACAGTCTCCACCTCTAAGATGCTTGTTAGAGAATAGAAAAGACACACACTAACATACAAATGAGATACATATACTGAAAAAAAAAACTGCAGACTGCAGGTGCTATACAGCATATAAAGAAGGAAATCACAGTGAGATAGAGCAGCTGGACAAAAGTGTGAATGTGAAAATATTCAGGAAAGAATGGAAGGGCTGAATAGTAAGCAAGGAAGGACAGGTAGAGGATATTAAGGTAAGAGAAGAGTATAAACAAAGACTACCCAGTCTGAAATGTGTATTATGTAGTTAAATAATAGAATATAAGTTTCATGTCAGAAAATAGGAAAGAAGAAACCAATGCCTCTCTTCCAATAGAAAGATAAACAAGATCTTAACTTTATTCTGTAAATAGTGAACAGCTACTGAGTGTTTTAAAAGAGGTAGATTATGCAAAATATTGATAAAGAAAGCTGTAATTGGCAGCAGAGGGCATAATATATTAGAGGAAGAGAAAATAAATGTTTGTAAACCACTTAGAATGTTACTATAATGGTCTAGTTGGGAAAATCTACGAGGCTATTAAAATATTATATAAATGAAGATATGACCTGTTTCTTACACATACTTCTTTAGCATCTACCACGCCAAAACAACCAGCAAAATTTTCTATACATTTTGCTTCTAGTTAGGAATCCATCTGGCTGGAATAAAGAATTCCAGGGGAGCTGAGAAAATTACTTTTTTTTTCCCCAACACAAATACGATAAGTAGTGAAAATTTAATACTGACAAGTTAAATGGGGCTTTCTTCTGTTGAATATAATTTAGTAGCAATAGGACTAGAAACCAGATATGTCTGTCACAAAAAGTAATTCAATAAGCCTAAGAAATACATATTTCAATGTTGATAATGTCTGTTTAGAATATAAAAGACTTGGTAGAAGCAATGTGCAAATATTAACATATGTCCAATAACATAAACCTTGTTCTCTAAACTTAACTCCATTACATCTTATCCCTCCATTTTCCAACTTCTTCATGCTTAAGCCTAACTAATGACAAAGGAAGTCACTGGCTTCTTGCAATGATTTGTGTCAGCTTATTCTAATGAGCAAAGGCATCACTAGTACTTATTAGAACCCTACCAACTTCACTGTTTTCTGAAACTGAAAGCTGAAAACCACAAATGCTCCAAGCACTTAAATAAGCACTTTTCCAACACCGTTAGCTAAAAAGTATTTTCTTTTTTAATAGTTCATAGGAACATTAGAGATGCAACATCATGAATGGAGGGCACACTGTAAACGTTTCTAATCCAGTCACAGGCAGCATGAAGAAGGAAGTCAAGTTATGGCCAAGCGTCCAGAAAGGCTTAAGCAGCAACTGCAGGGCACAGGTCTGATGAAGCTCTTCTATTAAATTTTTCCAATCTTTTATTATGAAAACAAGAAAAAAAATCAATCCAAATGCTATGAAATTTTATATTATCATCAAGTATTATTAGTTCATCTATAGTCGTATATACTTAACACAGCTCCCATGATGAATGTATATTTTATCTTTTTATCCCTTGAAGGGATTTTTTTTTTTTTACTTTATTTTACTTTACAATACTCTATTGGCTTTGCTATATATCGACATGAATCCACCACAGGTGTACATGAGCTCCCAATCCTGAGTCCCCCTCCCACCTCCCACCCCACAACGTCTCTCTGGATCATCCCCATGCACCAGCCCCAAGCATCCTGCATCGAACATAGACCAGCACCTCGTTTCTTACATGATAGTATACATGCTTCAATGCCATTCTCCCAAATCATCCCACCCTCTCCCTCTCCCTCAGAGGCCAAAAGTCCGTTCTATATGTCTGTGTCTCTTTTGTTGTCTCACATACAGGGTTATCATTACTATCTTTCTAAATTCCATATATATGTGTCAGTATACTGTATTGGTGTTTTTCTTTCTGGCTTACTTCACTCTGTATAATAGGCTCCAGTTTCATCCATCTCATTAGAACTGAGAAACATCGTTTCTCTTTTTAAGGTTAATCAAATTTCTATAAAGTAACAGACATCAAAATCCCAACATATGCTTTTTACAGTTATGTTTATGATGAATTATAAAGATTGACTTATAAAATTATAAAGATTGAATTCCAAAGGAGAAGAGGCAGCAAAGGATGAGATGGTTGGATAGCATCACCAACTCAACGGACATGAGTTTGAGCAAACTCTGGAAGACAGTGAAGGACAGGAAAGCCTGGCGTGCTACAGTCCAAGGGGTCAAAAAGAGTTGGACACGACTTAAGTGGCTGAACAACAGCTACTTAATATATTGCATAGATACATCAGAGTATGTCTTCATAAAACATCAAATTAATACTGGAGTGGGTAGCCTTTCCCTTCTCCAGGGGATCTTCCCAACCCAGGTCTTCTGCATTGCAGGTGGATTATTTACCTGCTGAGCCACAAGGGAAGCCCAAGAATACTGGAGTTGGTAGCGTATCCCTTCTTCAGCAGATCTTCCCAACCCAGGAATCAAACCAGGGTCTCCCACATTGCAGGTGGGTTCTTCACCAACTGAGCTATCAGGGAAGCCCCAGTTAATCTCTACGGATGATAATATATATAGAGAGAGATCTGGGTTGAGCAGAACCACCTACTACTTATGGTTCTGGTATGCTGAAGAGAGAAAAGTTGGTAAACAACATGCTGCACAAAGATTTCGACAATGACTTCCCTCTGGTTGTGCCACACGTATTCAGGATACTACTTAATATAGGGAAATATATTAAATAGACCCAATGCCTCTGAAGGGCTGAAGATTCACTACCACTTTGTAACTGGCCCTGTATAGTTCACTACTTCTATGATAAAGATGTTGTGTCCATTACACTATGTTTTCTATGCATCTATTTTTTCCTCAGAAAACTATTCTAACATGAATATATGATTCCAACACATATATCTTACAGCAAAAATGTATATGAACATAAGAGATACTAAACTGTGTATAACATGCAGATACAACTCAGTTTATAAGTCAGTAGAATTTTTGTTCTCAAGAAAACAGGTAACACAAACATACAAGAAAGCTTAAAGGTTGTATGCTAAGAAAACTGACACATAATGTAGGTAAAAGAAAGGAATGGCACAGAGACTAAGTCCAGTCCATAATTTGTTTTCAGAGATCATACTGGCATTGAAATTCTGCAACAACTGTATAAATACGGCAAGAGAGACCAAATGACCAAATACATAATATTGGTGGGATCCAGGGTTTCAACCTGTAGAAAGCAGATAAAACTCAGAATGAGGAAAATAGAGGAAAAACCCTACAGTATAAGCTTAGAAGAGGATATATCTAATCAATTAGATATCTAATCAATGTCTTCATTAATTTATATGACACATACATACACACACATATGTACATACATCTTAGCTCTATTAAAAAAGTCTGAAAACGATACTATCGCAACAGTGAAGAGTGTAACTTACTCAGGTGTTGCTTTCTAAACACTGTTTCCTACAAAAGGAGGAAGGACAGCTCAAAAAAAAAAGAAATGCTTCTTTCAGTTCCAGGAATTAGTATAAAGTAGGCTTAGAATATTTTACTGAGCCAGAAAGGAAAGACTGACAGAGGCATTCAATGACATGGGAGTTGGTTTCCACTGGAAATTTAGGGCAACTTGAAGAATGAAGAATAATCACAGTAATGGGCTAATGAATAAACAAGAAGCTTTGAGTAGAGATACTCCAAGGGGAAAATGGAGGAAGGAAGAGCGCTCCTTTATAGACAAATACCAACTAATTAACATAGATGCAAAGACAGAATGTTCAAAATCACCCCTTCACAATCATCAATGAAACACCAAATTCAGGCAGAGATTTTCAGTGGATGTTACAATCACTGAGTAAAGTACCAAGAAACAGGATAGTTACATAATTTCGAAGTATTTCCCCTTCTTAACCTATTCACCTCCTGCTAACACTTATTACCAGGGAAGGATATAATTGTACAACAGAAAGATGCAGGGATCCCCACCACAATCAAGTAATTGATTTCACTTCTGGTATCTGAAAGAACTAACATTATATCTAGTGAAAGCTATCGTTTTTCCAGTAGTCACGTATGGATGTGACAGTGCGACTATAAAGAAAGCTGAGCAACGAAGAATTGATGCTTTTGAACTGTGGTGTTGGAGAAGACTCTTGAGAGTCCCTTGGACTGCAAGGAGAAAGAACCTGTACATCCTAAAGGAGATCAGTCCTGAGTGTTCATCAGAAGGACTGATGCTGAAGCAGAAACTCCAATACTTTTGGCCACCTGATGTGAAGAACTGACTCACTGGAAAAGACACTGATGCTGGGTAAGATTGAAGGCAGGAGAGGAAGGGTATAACAGAGGATGAGATGGTTGGCTGGCATCACCAACTCAATGGACATGAGTCTGAGCAAGCTCCTGGAGTCAGCGAAAGACAGGGAGGCCTGGCGTGCTGCAGTCTATGGAGTTGCAAAGAGTCAGACACAACTGAGCAACTGAATTGAAGTGAACATTATATGTCTCCTGATACAATGCAGTAAGAAGTACACAGATAATTGCTATAGTACTTGTGTAAAAATCAGTCACTGAATTTAATCATGAGGAAACAATCAAATAAATCCAGATCATGGAACAATATACAAGGCAAGTTGTCTGAATTTCTTAAAAAAAAAGAAAAAGCAGACTATATCATTGAACTAATGTCAACTCATTTAAAAATGATGTTATTCTGATTACGTAAGAATGTTATATTAAAATACACAAGCTTAAATATTTAGTGGTGATATTTCATGATGTCTATATTTGCTGGTACATGACTTATCTGTTTCAAGATGGTGGAATAGGACGGGGAGACCACTTTCTCCCCCACAAATTCATCAAAAATCATTTGAATGCTGAGCAACTTCCACAAAACAACTTCTGAACACTGGTGGAGGACACCAGGCCCCCCAAAAGGCAGGCCATTCTCTTCTAAAGGAGGCAAGATAAAATATAAAAGACAAAAAGAGAGACAAAAGAGTTAGGGACAGAAACCTATCCTAGGCAGGAAGTCGTGAATGAGAAGTTTCCACACAGTAGGAAACCCACCCACATCAGGGTATGCGGAGGAATACATGCCTAACTGCAACTGCAGAAAAGAGAACTTTCTGGCCAAAGGTTCTAACATAACATAACAACCTAATGCTCAGCCTGGCCCACTCACATAACAAAGGATTGAGCAAACACCAAAGAAGAGCTAGCCAGCTGCGTACAGGTTCCTCCCCACCCAGAGGCAAAGAGGAAGGGTGCCTGAAGAACTAAGGACAGAGGTTCCTGACAATGTACAGTCGTTTCTGACTCTTTAGGAACCCATGGACTGTAGCCTACCAGGCTCCTTAGTCCAAGGGATTTTCCAGGCAAGAGTACTAGAGTGGGTTGCCATTTCCTTCTCCAGGGGATCTTCCCGACCCAGGGATCGAACCTGGATCTCCCACATTGTAGGCAGAGGCTTTACTGTCTAAGCTACTAGGGAAGCCCTGACAATGTACAGGGGGCAGTAATCAAGACCATCCCCAAGAAAAAGAAATGGAAAGAAGCAAAATGGTTGTCTAAGGAGGACTTACAAATCGCTGAGAAAAGAAGAGAAGTGAAAGGCAAAGGAGAAGAAAAAAAAAAAGATATGCTTATTTGAATGCAGAGTAGCAAGCAGCGGTAGAAAGCCTTCCTCAGACATTAATGCAAAGAAATAAAGGAAAATAATAGAATGGGAAAGACTAGAGATCCTTCAAGAAAATTAGAGACACCAAGGGCACATTTCATGCAAAGATGAGCACAATATAGGACAGAAATGGTATGGGCCTAACAGAAGCAGAAGATATTAACAAGAGGTGGCAAGAATACACAGAACTATAGAAAAAAAAAATCTTCATGACCCAGATAACCATGATGGTGTGAACACTCACCTAAAGCCAGATATCCTGGAATGCAAAGTCAAGTGGGCCTTAAGAAGCATCACTACAAACAAAGTTAGTGGAAGTGATGGAATTCCAGTTGAGCTATTTCAAATCAGATGATGCTGTGAAAGTGCTCTCAAAGTTGAAAGTGAAAGAAGGTGAAAAGTCGCTCAGTCGTGTCCAACTCTTTGCAACCCTCTGGAATTCTCCAGGTCAGAATACTGGAGTGGGTAGCCTTTCCCTTCTCCAGTGGATCTTCCTGACCCAGGAATCAAACCACGGTCTCCTGCACTGCAAGTGGATTCTTTACCAACTCAGCTATCAGGGAAGCCCAATAACCCAGCAAAATGGAGCCCAATATGCTGCATTCAATATACCAGCAAAATCTGGAAAACTAAGCAGTGTCCACAGGACTGGAAATGGTCAGTTTTCACTCCCATCCCAAGAAAGGCAATACCAAAGAATGTTCAAAGGTCCACACAATTGTACTCATCTCACACGCTAGCAAAGTAATGCTCAAAATTCTCCAAGCCAGGCTTCAACAGCACATGAACCGTGAACTTCCAGATGCTCAAGTTGGATTTAGAAACGGCAGAGGAACCAGAGATCAAACTGTCAACATTAACTAGATCATCAAATAAACAAGAGAGTTCCAGTAAGCCATCTACTTTTGCTTTATTGACTATGCCAAAGCCTTTGACTGTGTGTATCACAACAAACTGTGGAAAATTCTGAAAGAGATGGGAATACCACACCACCTGACCTGCCTCCTGAGATATCTGTAAGCAGGTCAAGAAGCAAAAGTTAGAACTGGACACAGAACAACAGACTGGTTCCAAGTTGGGAAAGGAGAATGTCAAGGCTGTATATTGTCACTTGATTGTTTAACTTATATGCAGAGTACATCAATGCAAAATGCAAGGCTGGATGAAGCACAAGCTGGAATCAAGATTGTCAGGAGAAATACCAATAATCTCAGATAGGCAGATGACACCATGCTTACAGCACACAGTGAAGAAGAACTGAACAGCCTCTTGATGAAAGTGAAAGGAGAATGAAGAAGTTGGGTTAACACTCCACATTCAGAAAACTAAGATCTTGGCATCTGGTCCCACCACTTCATGGCAAATAGATGGGGAAACAATGGAAACAGTGACAGACTTTATTTTGGGGGGGCTCTAAAATCACTGCAAATGGTGACTGCAACCATGAAACTAAAAGATGCTTGCTCCGTGGTAGAAAAGCTGACCAAACTAGACAGCGTATTAAAAAGCAGAGACATTACTTTGTCAACAAAGGTCCATCTAGTCTAGGCTATGGTTTTTCCAGTGGTCATATATGGATGTGAGAGTTGGACTGTGACAGCTGAGCACCAAAGAATTGATGCTTTGGAACTGTGGTGTTGGAGAAGACTCTTGAGAGTCCCTTGGACTGCAAGGAGATACAACCTGCCCATACTAAAGGCAATCAGTCCTGAATATTCATTGGAAGGACCGATGCTTAAGCTAAAACTCCAATACTTTGGCCACCTGATGTGACTCATTTGTGACCCTGATGCTGGGAAAGATTGAAGGCAGGAGGAGAAGGGGACAACAGAGGATGAAATGGCTGGATGTCATCATCGAAGCGATGGACATGAGTTTAAGTAGGCTCTGGGAGTTAGTGATGGACAGGGAAGCCAAGCATGCTGCAGTCCATGGGGTCACAAAGAGTTGGACACGACTCAGTGACTGAACTGACTGACTGACGGACTGAACTTACTGATTTTTTACTTATACTTAAAAGACTGAATAGAGAAACAGAAAGAACATCTCTCATCACCCTGTTCTGTAAGAGTTAAGTTGTAACCACAGCAGTCACACACTGACACTACCATGGAGAGGAATTCAGGATGAAAAATGCCCAGGAGCCCTGTGCTTTGGATAAACAGGCCCTTAGGTAGTTAGACCACTGAAATTCAGAAAGAATTTCAATGACCAGATTCTTGCATCTTCCCAGAAGCAGAAAAGCACTAAATCATTAACTTGAGATATCTGTTCTTTGGGATGAGCAGTTATGTTTTACCAAACTGTGTGCCTCACTGCATGCATTTCCCAGCTAAAACATACGTTTACTGGCTCTTCCCCTATCTTTTCAGAGCAGCTTCTCAGGATTCAGTGGCTATCTCCCAGGGTATAAAACTTAAATTTATACAACTCTTGTGTGTCTTCCTTTAAGTCGATGAGCAAAATCAAATGTGATAGAATATTAAAATTATGAATCTTAGTAAAGAGTAGACTGGTGTCTTTGTATTAATACTACTGTTTCAACTTTCTGTAGCTTTCAAATTATAAGATGAATGACTACAACTGGCCTTTATATACAAATAATACAGAAAACAGAGGTCAGAGAATGCTACAATGTCACACAGATAATGAAAGTTCATTAAAACATTCATCCATTCACTGTAAAATAGTCAGAATTCGCCAACCTGGGGAAGAGACACCTAGAAAGAAATTTATTTAGTACAATGAAGTTATATCAAATGCCTTAGACATTAAAAAATAAATAAACTAGACAGAGCTCAACAATAACCCTAGAACATCATTTATATTAAAATGCTTATGGATTCAATCAAGTCTGAAACAGTCCTCACATATTAGACAAGCCAGGCAAAGAACATGTGAATGGCATGAGAGTTTGATAGTCTTTGAGAAAGTGAAATACTTTGTCCAGGTAGCCAGGCATATTTGAAAAACCTAAGAATTAAGGCCATAGAGAAATATTATCTAAGGACTAGAAGAAACAACAAGGGTTGCAGACCCAAAGCCATTTAGAAAGCACTTACAAGTGCATTAAGTGATGAAAAAGGTGATTTTTATCTATTGATAAACACAATTCTCACCTTATGTGCTGCCCTTAGAATAGAATTTCCTAAGAGATGTGACTTCACTGTAGTGAAACAAAAGGCTGATGAGCTATTGCACATGATGTGGCTAGCTGACTTCAACTCAGCAGCCCTTGTTTGAAATGCTAACCTGAATGAAAGCTTTTCATGATCTAAAATGCTTAAGAAATGCTGGCTGATGGATCCCTGCCCTAAAAGACTAATAATCTTAGTTGGGAATGCAAAAGCCAAATGCAAATTACAGTTCACCAGATAAAAGCAATGATGAATATGTACACTTAAGGAAAGCATTAAATTTACTAGCTCAGAAGTCACAAATCCCAACCCTGACAGGTATTAGCTCCGTGACTTTGGGAAAACTTGTATAACCTCTCAGCCAAGATTGGCTCATCTAAAGAAATGATTGTTTTAAAAACTCTCGAATCGCCAGTCTATGTTTGATGCAGGATGCTTGGGGCTAGTGCATGGGGATGATCTGGAGGGATGAAGTGGGGTGGGAGGTGGGAGGGGGGTTCAAGCTTGGGAGCTCATGTACACCCATGGCGGATTCATGTCAATGTATGCCAAAACCAATACAGTATTGTAAAGTAAAATGAAGTAAAAATTAAAAATTTTAAATAAATAAATAAAAACTCTTACCATGTAGAGTAGTGAGAATGGCATGAGATATTACATATATAGACGACTTAACCTAGGACTTCCCAAATAATTTATACATAGTAAATAATAATTTNTGCCAAAACCAATACAGTATTGTAAAGTAAAATGAAGTAAAAATTAAAAATTTTAAATAAATAAATAAAAACTCTTACCATGTAGAGTAGTGAGAATGGCATGAGATATTACATATATAGACGACTTAACCTAGGACTTCCCAAATAATTTATACATAGTAAATAATAATTTTATTTATTTAGAGAAGGAAAGACATTAATCAGTTAATATCTATCAATAAAATAATTTATTCTCTCTCATCTTTAAAATATCTTCACAATTAATTATATCTTCCTTTATTTGACATTCAATAATATATTAATTTCTAGTATTACCAGCCTTTGATGATATGTGCACCCAGACTGACTCCATATGTATTTTTTGATTTTCCATCACCAGGATGTTTTTCCTTACTTCTACTGAACCATGGTAATAACCTGGGAAGAAGATATTTTGTTCTTAGAATTTTTAGTGAATTCTGGAAAAGATGAGTAACTTGTGTGGTAGAATACATCTAAAAGATTTAGCAATTACGGAGAATATGCCTCACAGTACAATCTGATAAAGGAAGCTTGGAGTTAACACTTACGGGAGGTGAGAATTGTACTGAGTAGTCTTAATTAACAACTTTATTTGGCCAAGGAGGTTGATGTTCCCACTGAGGAAGGTGAGAATTGAATCTGAGATTTGTGAATAAACTGACTGTGTGAAAGAAGAGCAGGGTGATTTGCTAAGAGGGCTTACAAGGAAGCCAATAGCTCATTCACCAGCCTTTCAGCAAAGAAAAGCAACTGGAGAATCTCAGTGTGTTAGCTCTAGAAGAAAATTTCACTTTTTCTAAAAGTAAACAAAAAAGCAGAGAGGTCTCACAAAGGAAAAGCACTAATCTTTTAAAATTATAGTTATTAACATTTCAATGATTCTATGGATTATAAAAAAAAAATTACAGCAGTATTGCAAGATGGTCCCAAATTACACTGACACACAAAAGTACCCAGGAGAATTCTTTTTTTTTTTTTTTTAAACTTAAAAAAAAAAAAAAAAAGGTTGCTGTTGACGGGGTGCCTTTCTCAATGAATCTACAACTCCCTTTGAAGCTTAATTTATAATACAAAATATAATCTGAATATTGTTCTTGAAATTTTTTCCTTGAAACCCTTCCTTATCTTTTCATCTTAGTTGTTCCCTTGATATCGCTCTGATGCATTCTGTCCATATAGGCCACAGTTGGTAATCTCTTGGCTCAATGACAGTAGAGCACAAGCCACTGTTCAATCAGAATTATTTAACAAATTCTCCTTTTAAATTTGCAGTATTCTATAAATCTAACATCCTCAGCCAACATACTCCAAGGCATCCCTCTTTCAGCTGACTTACTGTTTTCCCCTCCAGTTCCATTAAAATCCTGAGTTATTTTGACATACATGTTTATAGTGTACAAATGACCCCAGCCTTATTACTCCTAAAGCTTCTCTATTACATCAACAATCATCTACACTATACATTAGCAATTTACTTATTTATTAAATCAACCCTTTACAACTTCCTAATTTTCAACTCCATCCCCCTTTCACACAAAACCTCATATGAAAATCTATAAAATAGATAACTAATGAGAACTGACCATCTAGCACAGCAAACTACACATGCTCTGTGGTGACAAAGAAGGAATTTTATATATATATATGTATAGCTGATTCACTGTGCTGTACAGCAGAAACTAACACAGCATGTAAAGTAACTAAGCACCAATTAAAGAAAAGAAAGATCTAGCTTAATTGTATCACACCTAGTTTATCAACTGTCCCATGGCTTCTCTGATGCCCTATCCAACTTCTAACTCACGTTTATACATTTCAAATATACTATTGTTAGCACGGTCAGAATATTTGCCTCGTCTACTTCACAGAATAAAGCAAACAGCTTAGTCCCTACAGAGGATGCTCTTGCTCCTCAATTGCTGAGTACTGGGGAAGAAAATCATTTAATTCCAGAGATTCTTCACTAGAAATCTGAATATTCTAGTTTCATCAAGGATCCTTGTCAATGCCATACAGTCATTCCAATTAGTTAAGCTTCCTACTCCAATTTTTCCTCAATGAAATTAAATTTTTAAAAGCTATGAGTCACTAAACTGCTTCCCACCTTCCCTTTCTCTATCCTAGCTGCATACTAGGATTACTTAGAGCAGTTTTAAATGTCCTCCCCGCCAAAAAAAAAAAAAAAAAAATCAAAATATCTNAATGAAATTAAATTTTTAAAAGCTATGAGTCACTAAACTGCTTCCCACCTTCCCTTTCTCTATCCTAGCTGCATACTAGGATTACTTAGAGCAGTTTTAAATGTCCTCCCCGCAAAAAAAAAAAAAAAAAAAATCAAAATATCTGGGCATGGGAACCACATATCTACTCTATACTTTTTATTTGCTCCGAAAGCTTCACCTGTTCTTTCTTCTCTAACAACTTCACCCTCTTTCTAACCTGTGAAATGACTTTTTCTAATAACTTCAATCTTTTTCTCTCATAAATCTAAAACTACTCTAAAATTTAAAACTTTATTACAAAACAGGCTGTAATAAACAAGTAAATACAGGTTATTTTGAGCTTAAGCATCATTAAAAAGTTGAGGATCAATATTTAACAATTTAACAACATAATGCATTAAGTCAACTACTATCTACAGGATATACCGTTCACATTATGTTGTGGTTTATGTTATCAAATAACATACAATTATATGTAACCGTGAAATAAATACTTGGTTAATAAAATCTTTCTAGATTGTTATTATTTAGTCACTAAGTCATGTCCAACTCTTTATGATCCCATAGACTGTAGCCAGCCAGGCTCCTCTATCCATGGAATTCTCCAGGCAAGAATACTGGAGTGGGTTGCCATTTCTTTCTCCAGGGGATCTTCCCAACNGTTATTATTTAGTCACTAAGTCATGTCCAACTCTTTATGATCCCATAGACTGTAGCCAGCCAGGCTCCTCTATCCATGGAATTCTCCAGGCAAGAATACTGGAGTGGGTTGCCATTTCTTTCTCCAGGGGATCTTCCCAACCCAGGGATCAAACCCTGGTCTCCTGCATTGCAGATGGATTCTTTCCCACTGAGTCAATTGGTAGATCCTTTCTAGATTACAGTCACAAAAATATAATAATAGATCTCTTCATAATAATGAATATAGAAAATTAATATATTCCGTTTTTAGAAGTAAAAAATGATTTCCCTAAATTATATACGGCATTATAGGATGCCAGAGGATAGTCTGAATTTTTGTGGAACTGTTACACCAAATGCCAATTAAGATGTATCTTTGCTTCACAAGGGCTGAACAGCCCTTGTTTATGAACATAAACATACCCTGTTCTTAAGTGCTAGCCCAATGCTGACAAATGTTAATGTTCACTTTAGTACGAGTCTTCAAATTGATAGGAAGGGGACTCAGAATCATCTGAAATGCTGTTTTGCAAAATAGTTTGCTCATCATCTTTCTTAATCTACCTTGACCTGTCTCAACATATACTCATTACTAGACTGTGATGAAATCTTTCATAAAAATTTCAGGACACTGAAATTCCCTTTCTGCACGCTAGTCTATGGGGTTGCACATAGTCAGACATGACTGAAGTGACTTAGCAGCAGCAGTCTGACAGAAACTGATTAGTTTTTTCCCACTGGCTCATGTTATTAATGATTTTGTTTTCCACTAAAGCTCAAAATGGTTTAGAAATCTAAATAAAGTCTACAGATAAATACACAATGTGAACAGTCTGAATGTGGAGTCACCACATAAACTGTTTGTTCTTGAAAAGAAAAACATTCATCCAAAAAGAAACAGGAAAATCTGATTATCCTTAACAACTAAAGAAATGGAATATGTAATTTAAGAACTCCAGGTCAAGACAATTTTACTGAAAAATTTGATCAAACATTTAAAGAAAAATTAATACAATTTCTAAAACTAATTTCCCAAATCACTTCCAGAAAATAAATGAGGGAACATTTCCTAATATATTTTATGAAGTATTACCATGATACTAAAACTAGACAAAGAGTATAAGTAATGAAAAATATAAACCAATATCGGATATAACTTAAAATATACAAGTCTTCAACAAAATATCAGCCAATTCAATTCAGCAATACTAAAAAAGAATATAATAATCAAGTGGGATATATTCCAAAATGCAAAGTTGATTCAACAGCTGAAAATCAATCAATGTAATCTACCATAGTGTTAGTCACTCAGTTGTGTATGACTCTTGGCAACCCCATGGAGTGTAGCCCGCCAGGCTCCTCTGTCCATGTAATTCTCCAGCTAAGAATACTGAAATGAGTACCCATTCCCTACTACAGGACATCTTCCCAACCCAGGGATCAAATCCAGGTATCCTGCATTACAGGCAGATTTTTTACCATCTGAGCCACTAGGGAAGCCCATGTAATCTACCATATGAACGACCTAAAAAAGAAAAATCCTATCAATTAACTCCCCAAATTAAGCAAAATTCAATATCCATTCATGACAAAAGCTCTCAATAAACTAGTAAAGAATACTCTCAATTATAAAGAATATTAGTAAAAATCTAACAGCTAATAACATAACAAGTGATGAAAGACTGAATGCTTTCTCCTGGAGAGCAGATGAAAATGTAAAACATAAAACTTTAAAAATTTTTAGAGAAACACATAAGAGGAAAAAAAATAAAACTGGTGACTGAGGGCTAGGCAAAGAGTTCAATTTGACAAGACAAGATCTGTAAAAGATAAACTTAAAAATTGGACTCACTCAATTGAAATCTGCAAAAGATCTTGTTATGATGATGTAAAGACAAGCCATAGTCTAGGAAGAAATATTTAAGAACCGCATCTTGCCTGGAGAATCCCCATGGACAGAGGAGCCAGGAGGACTACAGTCCTTGGGGCCACAAAGAGTAGAACATGATTGAGCAACTAAGCAAAGCACAGAAGACATGAACAGATATTTCAGTAAAGAGGTGAAACACAGATGACAAAAAAGTAAATGAGAAGATGTTCAGCACCATTACATCAGTGAGATGCACAATAAAACCACAAAATAAAACTACACACCCATGGAATGACTAAAATAAAACAATGACAACACTGATGCTGGTAAGGATATGGGAAAACTAGGCCCTTCACACACTGCTGGTAAGAATGTAAAATGATACAGCCACGCTGGAAAACATTTTGGCATGTAACTACCATGCAACTCAGCCATCACACACTCTGGCAATTTATCTCAGAGAAATGAACACTTCAGTGCACACAAACCTGTACAAGAGTGTTCACAACAGTTGTATTTCTAAAAGCCAAACACTGGAAACAACCCAGGATTCTTTTAGCAGATGGATGGTTAAACAAACTGCAGTACTTCCATACCACAGGATATTGTTGTTTAGTCACTAAGTCGTGTCCGACTCTTTTGAGACTCCATGGACTGCAGCCCACCAAGCTTCTCTGTCCACAGGGTTTCCCAGGCAAGAATACTGGAGTGAGCTGCCATTTGCTTCTCCAGGGGATCTCCCTAACCCAGGGATCAAACCTGTGTCTCCCGCACTGGCAGACAAAGTCTTTACCACTGAGCCATCAGGGAAGCCCACCATAGGATATTACTCAGTAATAAAAACAATGAAGTACTGACAAATGCAACAACTTGGATAGGTTTTGAAGGAGTTAAAAATAAAAAAAACCATAAAGCCAAATCCAAAAGGTCATGTGTTTTATGATTCCATTTACGTAACAGTCTTGAAATGATGTAATTATAGAAATGGAGAATAAATTCAGGAGGTGGGGAGATGGGGTGGGTGTGGCAATAAAGGACACCAGAAGGGATACTTATTGTGAAGAACTGCTCTGCATCTTGACTGTATCAATACCAATATCCTGCTTATGAAACTGTGCTATAGCCTCACAAGATGTTAGCATTGGAGGACACTGAATAAAAAGCTATACAGGATTTCTCTGTATTGTGTCTTAGAATTGCATGGAAGACTACCGTTATCTCAAAATTAAGATCTAATTTAAAATAAGCACTGTTGTATATATATTATATTTATACTCCTCCAAAACTTTCGTTGGTGTGTTCCCACTGAAAAATATTTCATTCATTTCAAATTGTTTACTTCTACATCACAGGAACAAAATTCTCAACATTAGAGGTACTAAAAGGTAAACGGACTTCCTTAAGTCCATTAAAGTCTATTAAACAATATAAGTAGAGTGTATTTAATGGGGCTACTTCACTGCCCCTGAGATATAAGTTGGTGACCTACAAGGCAATATTCAAACTGAATTCCATAACATACATAACTTTACACAGGACAGAAAGCCAAAAATCTGTTTTATGATTACTTTTGGATTGGTCTACACAATATACAAATACTAGCCTATCAAAATCACTTCCCAGGAAACACTAAGTTTGAGCTTACATTTAAATGTACTTAATTACAGTTGACTACAACACTGAACAAATGTTTCTTTTTTTTTTTAAATGCCCCCTGCAGCATGTGGGATCTTAATTCTTTTCAACCAGGGATAGAACCCGCAGCAAACCCCGGAACTGGAAGCAGGGAATGTTAAACACTGTACTGCCAGAGAAGTCCGAACAAATGCTTAATTCTATTACACATGTTTATCTTAACTGTAAATAAGTACATAATAATACAATAATAGTTAATTTTTAAAATACATACATTACCTGCACACAGAACACTGGCGCTGGGGTTGAAGAGCAGTGAACATAACAATCATAGAATAGTTTCGAGGTGGTGCCTTTATAAATTTTCGGAATTTGTCACCATTCATTCGGAAGACTGAGCGCCTGGAACTCCATTCCATCAGCTGTTCTACTTTCTCGGCTAAAAGATTCTGCAGTAAACATAAGGATTTAAATTTACTCAGGGTTCAAATCCTTTGGTCTTTACTTTATATATATGTAAAAAAATTACATGGGGTTATATTTTACCAAAAATTTACTTGTTTTGGTGAATACATACACTGTTAGCTGACCACGTATGCATAAAATATTTATTTTTCCTAATGACTGTTAAAGTTTATTAAACAGGTATCAAGATAAAACAAGACTTTCACTTCCATAAAAATGAAATACATGTACTTTTCCCTAGTGAGTGCTAAATCGCTTCAGTTGTGTCTGACTCTGTACAACCCCATGGACTATAGCTTGCCAGGCTCCTCTGTCCATGGGAGTCTCCAGGCAAGAATACTGGAGTGAGTTGACATTTCCTTCTCCAGGGGATCTTCCTGACCTAGAGATCAAGCCTACCCACCTACACTGGCAGCTGGGTTCTTTATCACCAGTGCCACCTGGGATGCCAGGGTGCTTTTCCCTAATCCTCCACTAAACACAGCTAAAACCTCTGGTCACTGTATAAAAATACAACCCGAAGAAGGCTCTGAAAAGTAGAAAGAAGAGTGAGTACCCTAAGTTTTGTTTCAGCCTCATCCATCCCAGACTGGTATCTAGAGGCGTTGGCAATCCAACACCACCAATGGACACACACACACACACACACACACAGCCCCAAGAGAAGCCTGCTCTCTTTACCCAAGGGACAAAGAGGGACAACCTAGTGCCAAGAAGCAACTGCTCTAGTCTAGCCGAACACCACAGAAGAGACGCTGCCCTTACTCTGCCTCCTTCACTACGAAGGGCAGAATGAATGAGATGCCTCAACCCAATTAGAGTTAAATCCCCGCTAAGCTTTAACATGCAGCAGTATGGAGGGAGCTCGTGAAGATAAGGCTGAGTGAAAGACAATGTACAAAACAGCACTGCTGCATGATTCTGTTAATATTTGTAGTAAGGTCAAAAAGGGGGAAAAACCCTACTGTCCTGGAAGTCCGGACAGTGGCTAAGTGCAGCAGGCAGTGCAATGGTGGGAGGCATGGTGAGGCGAGGCGGTTCCATGGAGCTGGGGAACCAGGAAGGTTCTCTTCCAGGATGCGGGTGGGAATGAAGTAACTCTCTAGCCTCTGTAGAGTAATGCTCTTAATCTTTACATTGTCCATTTTACCTGAAAAAGTCTGCGAAGTATAAAAAAGCATGGGGTTGTATTCCTACAAGAAATCTGTTAGCCTTGGAAAACCAAGAAAGCATGAGTGGGCCAGGAAGAAAGGCTTCAATTATGCCATTTAAGAAAGACTAAGGACTTAGGGAGAGATATAATCTTAATTGATGAGATGTATGATACCTAGAGGACTTCCCATCACCGCTAACGGTAACTGCAGCCATGAAATTAGATGATTGCTTCCTGGAAGGAAAGCTATGACAAACCTAGACAGACTATTAACAAGCAAAGACATCACTATGCCGACAAAGGCCTATACAGTCAAGGCTATCATCTTTCCAGTAGTCATGCGTGGATGTGACAGTTGGACCATAAAGAAGGCAGAGCACCAAAGAATTGACGCTTTTCAACTGCAGTGCTGGATAAGACGCTTGAGAGTCCCTTGGACAGCAAGGAGATCAAACCAGTCAATCCCACAAGAAATCAACTCTGAATTGGAAGGTCTGGTGCTGAGGCTTAAGCTACAGAATTTTGGCTACCTGATGTGAAGAGCTGACTCACTGGAAAAGACGGTGATTCTGGCAAAGACTGAAGGCGGCAGAAGAGGGCAACAGAGGATGAGATGGTTGGATGGTATCACCGATTCAATGGACACGAACTTGAGCAAACTCAGAAATGGAGAGGGACAGGGAGGTCTGGCGTGCTGCAGTCCATGGGGCTGCAAAGAGTCAGACATAACTTGGCAGTTGAACAACAACAGTGATAGCTTATGACTTTCCAGATGGCTCAGCTGTAAAGGATCTGCCTGTCAACACAAGAGATGTGGGTTCAAACTCTGGTCTGGGAAGATTCCCTGGAAAAGGAAATGGCAACCCACTCCAGTATTCTTGCCTGGGAAATCCCATGGAGAGAGGAACCTGGTGGGCTANAGCTGTAAAGGATCTGCCTGTCAACACAAGAGATGTGGGTTCAAACTCTGGTCTGGGAAGATTCCCTGGAAAAGGAAATGGCAACCCACTCCAGTATTCTTGCCTGGGAAATCCCATGGAGAGAGGAACCTGGTGGGCTACCGTCCATGGGGTTGCAAAAGAGCAGGCACAACTTAGTGACTAAACAACATGATTATCAAGAGTCACACCAAGCCCACCAAGCCACAGTCCAAGAGTACTGTATGCAAAGAAAAAGGGCTATGTTCTGGTCCCTCAACAAGAAAACTTGGACAAGACACTTCTCCTTTCAGAACCTAGGGACTCATATGTTAACATCTGACCTTCCAATAAATGATCTTCCCAGGTGGTGCTAGTGGTAAAGAACCTGCTTACCAATGCAGGAGACCCAAGAGACCCAGGTTTGATCCCTATGTGGGGAAGATCCCCTGGAGGGGGACATGAANATATGTTAACATCTGACCTTCCAATAAATGATCTTCCCAGGTGGTGCTAGTGGTAAAGAACCTGCTTACCAATGCAGGAGACCCAAGAGACCCAGGTTTGATCCCTATGTGGGGAAGATCCCCTGGAGGGGGACATGAAAACCCACTCCAGTACTCTTGCCTGGAGAGTCCCATGGACAGAGGAGCCTGGCGGGCTACAGTCCATGGGGTCACAAAGAAACAGACATGACTGAAGCAACTTAGCACGCACACAGCATTCCAATAATTACCAAGATGATTTATTGAGGTGATAGACAAAAAAATCTTCATAAATTATAAAGTACTATAAAACATAAGGTAATATTAGTAGAAGTACTATTTTTACTATCGTGAAATAATGAAGGGTGATCACTATCATCCTATATATAATCTATAATTCCTCTCCTGTCAAATTTCCCACCTCTTCTGAAATACATTAAAACAACACACAAGTGAGAACCACAGTTTCAATTCTGGCTATTACCAAAGGACTGTATATATTCAGACTAAATATTAAATGACAAAAAATGAGGTATTTTTAAAATAAAATCTATCCTTCTTTAATTACTGTCTCAGAATATTCAGTGCTTCATATATGCTAAGCACCATATTGTGGACATCACATATGCCACCTTATTAAACTCACATAGCAATCAAGCAGCAGACAGATAATATGCTTACTCCACAAATGAGATAGTGAAAGTGAAAGTGAAGTAGCTCAGTCGTGTCCGACTCTTTGCGACCCCATGGACACCAGGCTCCTCCACCCATGGGATTTTCTAGGCAAGAGTATTGGAGTGGGTTGCCTTTTGAAGTCTAAAGAACTGCAGCTCTCACCACTGCTCTACCCTGAAAGGTTTTACTTGCAACCAACTCTAAAAAATACCCGTTACCTTAAACCAACAACCAACACCTCTAGTGAGTGCTCAGTTTTATTCACATGACAAGCTTCAAATCCCCCATTATTAGAGGAAAAGGTAATGCTGACCTATTATTGTCGGAGATAAAACACATCAGTATGGTTAAGTGACAGATAAGGAAACATTTCAATTCTTAAAAGACAAGTCAATAAAAAAAAGATAAGTCAATAATGTCTACACATGGAGAAATAATTTTTATCATGTGAAGATATTCAACTACATTAACAAATTAAGTCTGGAAACAAAAGTTAAAACTGCAAAACACAGAAAATATGCACCTTAAAAATCTGTAGTATTAACAAAACCAGCGAACACTTACTGGGTGCTTACTATGGGCTAGGCACTGTACAAAATGCTTTCATTAGGTAATAAACTCATCAACCTTCATAACAGTCCAATGGGGGTTATCCCTGTTGTTTCAAGTTTAGAGACAAGCAAACTGAGGCATTGAGACTTAAGTAACCTCTACGAGATTATACAGCTAGAAAATGGGAGAACTGGGATTCCAAGTCTTAATCCAAAGTACACACTCTAAACTTAAGACCCAATCAGAAAGTGGGTGGAAGATCTCTACAGACATTTCTCCAAAGAGGACATACTGATGGCCAAGAGATGCATGAAAAGATGCTCAGTATCAGTGATCATTAGAGAAACGCAAAACTAGATTGAGATCAACTCACACCTGTCAAAACAGCCATCATCAAAAAAACATACAAACAATAAATGCTAGAGAGGGTGTGGAGAAAAAGGAATCCTCCTACACTGTTGGTGGGAATGTAAACCGGCGCAGTCAGTATGAACAGTACGTAAATCCCTTAAAAAAAAGTAAGAACAGAGCTACCACATGATCCAGCAATCCCAGTTCTGGGCACATATCCAAAGAAAAGCACAATTCAGAAAGATGCATGTAGGGACTTCCCTGGCAGTCCAATGGTTACAACATCCCCTTTCAGTGCATGGAGAGGCACAGACTCCATTCCTGGTCAGAGAGCTAAGATCCCACATGCTTTGTGCTCAAAAAACCAAAACATAAAAACAGAAGCAATACTCTTAACAAATTCAAGGAGAGATTAAAAAAAAAAAAAAAGATACATGTAGGCCCAATGTTCACTGCAGCACTATTGATAATAGCCAAAACATGGAAACAATCTCGTGTGTGTGTGTGTGTGTGTGTGTGTGTGTGTGCTTAAGTCTCTCAGTCGTGTGAATTGTACACACAAGGCTCCTCTGTCCGTGGGAATTCTCCAGGCAAGAACATTGGAGTGGGTTGCCATGCCCTCTCCAAACCAGGGATCGAACCCAGGTCTCCCACATTGCTGGCAGATTCTTCACTGACTGAGCCAGCAGGGAAACCCAAGAATACTGGAGTGTGTAGCCTATCCCTTCTCCAGGGGAACTTCCCAACCCAGGAATCAAACTGGAGTCTCCTGCTCTGCAGGTGGATTCTTTACCAGCTGAGCTACCAAGTAAGCCCTATGCGATACCTACATACAATAAACAGAATGAAATAACGCCATTTGCAGTGACACAGATGTCATACTGAGTAAGTCAGACAAAGACAACTATCATGTGATATCACTTACATGTGGAATCTTAAAAAAAAAAAAAGATACAAATGAACTCACAAAATAGAAACGGAGTCACAGATATAGAAAACAAACTTATGCTGTACCACAGGGGAAAACAGCAGGATAAACTGCGAGATTGGGATTGACATAAACACTACTATATATAAGAGAGATAACTAATAAGACTTCCTGTATAGGACAGGGAACTCTACTCAATACTCTGTAATGACCTATATGGGATATAATCTAAAAAAGAGTGGATATATGGATACGTATTAATATAGCTGACTCACTCTGCTGTACAGCAGAAACTAACACAACATTGTAAATCAACCACACTCCAAAAGCAATTTTTAAAAAACCTTTACACACATGGCAGAATCTTAAAGGTTTTAGAGATTACAGAAAAGCCCATGCAACCAGAAGCCTAATATTCAAAAAGCACATACTGAATTCAAAACAAAATTGCTAAGTAGGAGAGTCTATAAAATGAAGAGGGGATAACACTACTACCCAAAGAAAGAGAGGCCTCTTTGCATCTTCATCTAGTAAACTTTGCACAGAAAAAGAAATGGTTTAGAAAGGTAGGCTTTGGGGGCATCATGGTTGACTGAAACTTTCAAGAGCATGTATTATAAAAAAGGCCAAGCTAATTCCCAGAGAAAAATGTTGCAAGGTGACAGAGCAGAAATATTCAGTAAGGAAAAGAAATCTGAGTAAGGTGAATTCAAGCTTTTAAAATCTGAGAAAGACCACAGAAATTAATCTACCGTTACATTTCTCTGTGACAGGACTATGACCTTACTGAAGGAGGAGGTTAGGTACATCTGTTCCTTCGAAGCATCTCCCTTTTTAGGGACACTTTTTACTCTCTTTATTAGTTCTTTTTCTTCATGATATAGTTTCTCTTCTCCAGGACTACTCTGAAGACTTTACCACCATCTCTGATTGTGTGTCCCTTTGGGTCTCTAATGCTCATGAGTCTTAACTCCATATTCCCACTGGAGGATGAAACCTAAAGTAAAATCAGGCCCAAGGGAATTCTGTGTGGTAAAGGGAGCATAAAAACATCCCTAACATGGACGGTAGCACAACCTTTAAAAATTGAGAAGGCACCATATGTTCTTTTTAAAAACAGAAAAAGAATTTGATGGCTCAAGTTTAAATGATGATTCTGTGTTTACATGCAATGTGACTTGACCAAATTGTTTCTCTGAATCCCAGTTTCTTCATCTATAAAATAATCTCACAATGATATTGATAAAATTATGAGTTACTGTATGGAAAACTCCTAGCACAGCATCCTTCAAAGTACTGGCACTCATATTTTGTCCCCTTCTTCTCGGGTTAATTTCTATCAGCAATACTGATTCGGTTGCTAAAGGAATACCTACCATGGGATTTTTTTAAATCTTATTAATATCTTCAAGTGGCACACTGGTAGAGAATCCACCTGTCAATGTAACAGATGCAAGAGAAATGGGTTTGATCCCTGGGTTGGGAAGATACCCTGGAGAAGGAAATGGCAACCCACTCCGGTATTCTTGCCTGGGAAATTCCATGGACAGAGGAGCCTGGTGGGCTACAGTCCATAGTGTTGCAAAGTCACGACTGAGCACATACAGCACAGCACAGAGTTACCAAATGTTTTCTGAGTACTCACTACATAACAAACACTGTGCTTAAGTCCATAAACATGCACTGTGGATAACCAATCACATGACAAGCACTCTGCTCAATTTACAAAGAATGAAAGATAAGCAAAACAGATTCTACTCTTAAGGCTTTTTAGCAAATAAGCTCTAGCATTTAAAAAATATACTTATATTGATGTACTCTGGTTGTGGCTTTGCTGTTAAATAAATGGCTCAGTGCCAAGTCAGGAAAGGCTGGCACAAAAGATCTTACTTCCATGAGCACTAAGTGATTGGTAGTGGCTAATTTAAAGTCAGTACAATGCAAACTTTTGAAATCCAGACTGATACTATCAGTAAAGCGTGTGTGACCAGTTAGATTTTGTCTGCTGCTGGCAAAAGCTGGGAAATAGACATAAGTGCCACACATCTACCATTTCCAAATGAAAAAGAACTCTAAAACAGACTCTTCAAGGAAAAACACCCTGTCCTTACCTGTTACCCTGTAAAAAGCATGGGCTGGCAGGTCCCACATATTAACAAAGTTAAGACACTCAGTCATACTAACAATAGGTGTCCAAACTGGCATAATTTATATATGCCAGTCCCGAACATATGACATTATTTAACTTTTCCTCAATTCATGTTTTATTTTTTAACCAATTTATAACAAAATACAAAGAAATGGTATCTTTCATTTAAACACCGTTCAATGAAATTTTAGTTCCAAAGTGAAGCTCAAACAGAAAAACTAAAATCTCAGTAATTTAATACTTTTACACCAAACTTTTTTTTTTAGCATTTTGTCCCTAGGTAAATTTTAATGATGACCAGATGCACCAAACTAAAGATATGTATGTGACCTCATGTCTTAAAAAAAGATACATCTGCCAGAAAGATGGCTTTTCACATGTCTTTGCCCCAGTCACCTATACAGTATTTACAACCATATAGCATTCGTTTAGGCACCCACTGTCTTCCAAGTAACCACAATATAACCTACTTATAATAATTCACAGGACATAAATTTGGAATGAGAATAAGAAGTACATGCAGAAGGTATCTCTCAGTGACACAAAGAAACTTCACCGCCTCTCTGTCCTTCTGTGTTTTTTCTTTTTTTAAAATATAAAATATTTACACATTTCCTCTTTTCTAACAAGAAAAGAGTTTTCCTTTTCACAACTTGAATATCCAAAAGGTTCAATCAAAGCCAAATGATAAAGCAAATAAAAGCAGCCAGATGCATATTTTAGCATTTGGGAGAAAATCAGTTTCAACGTCTACAATTAACTGATCCCCAACCTCTTTTATTCAATTTTCTTAATATTACAATATTTCTCTCAGATCTGAATAAAATGTAAGTGGCAATGGATGTTCCCAGAAACCAAACTTTCACACTTTATACCACCCCATGTACATCTAGTCACTAAAGACCAGCAGTCTTAAGGGCCCTCAGACGACCACAATTAGCTAAACAATCAAGAGGACAGACAGTTTTATCAAAAATAGAAAATGCACACAGTACACATGCCATAAAAAGTGCAAAGATTCAAAACAGGAGTTAGTTAAGAACTTGGCAATCATGGTTATCTCTACAGGAAATATAATCTACACACTGTAGGAAACCCTCAACCACCATTACTTCAAAAGGTGAAAGAGAGATTCAAAATTACATTAAGTAAATCATACTGAGAGAGTCAATTCCTAGGCAAGTTGGTAAGTCCAGGGTCCCCAGGGAGGAGAAAGGGGTTTGGGGCCATCAAGGAGGAGACAGGGGTCTGGAATTCTCGAGGAGAAGGAAAGGACAAACTTTCTTTTTTTTTCCAACATTCCTTAGTCTTAGTCACATAAAGTTTTTTCTTTAAGCCTGCAACTGATGATTACACAACAAACAACGGTTTAAACTCTGTACTAAGGATTATATAACAACAATGTATCCTCCTTGAGGACAGTTTCTCCTTCCTGAAAACCTTCTGACTAATCCTGTTATCTTAAAATGTACATTATGGGGGTGGGCTTCCCCTGTAGCTCAGTCAGTAAAGAGGAATACAGGAGAGCTGGGTTCGATCCCTGGGTTGGGAAGATCCCCTGGAGAAGGAAATGGTAACCCACTCCGGTATTCTTGCCTGAAGAATCCCATGGGCAGAGGAGCCTGGCAGGCTACAGTCTATAGGGTCGCTAGAGTTGGACATGACTGAGCAACTAAACTTTCTATTGTTAAGTTCTAATCCTGTTACCTTAAAATGTAAATTGTGGGAGTGGGACCGGTAAAATTTTTACAACTTTGAGACATCCTTTTGATTTACTGTAATAACTAATTTAAAAACTATATAACTCCATTGCTAACACTAGCAAGGTGGGCACTCTCCGTCCCCTTTCTGATGTCTGTGTCAGAAGCTTTCGCTGACCCTTTTCATACTTTTAATAAAACTTTGCTACACAAAAGCTCTTGAGTGATCAACACTGGTCCCTGGTCCCGAAGCTAAATCTTCTTCAAAGATCAAGAATCCAACACCATTTACCATAAGCTATCAATACTGAGAGTTCTCTTATGTATTTGATATCAAATGCTTTAGAATTAAACAAAGAAATACTGGAGAACCCCAGAACAACTGCATCTCAGCGTAGAGCCTAAAGAGAACCTGGGTAAATACAAAAAAGAGAATTGGCTACCTACGGCCAATACCACAGCAGCTACAAGCTTACATGGGGGAGAGAGTCTTACATAAGTTGTTAAGTCCAACATGTCAAAAATAATATCTAATTAAATTCAGATCTGAATGAGAAATGTAGAAATAGTTATTTAGGAAAAGATTTTTTCAAATGTTCCTGCCTTTTTATTTTTTAGTACAGAGAAAACTTCAAACAATGGTTCAAGTGAATTAACACTCAGTTAAGTAAACTTTTCTTAAAGAATCAGTAAAAATATTTCCAGTAACAGTCTTTTAAGCAATGGCTTTAACCTGAACTCCTCCCAGGAAATTTGCCTGGGCAAAGATAAACTATTCCATGGTTTTGTATCACTCGAAGCCCCCTCAGCATGGCAAGCTTCTGACTGGTCCTGATGGTTGCTCTATACAAACTGTTCATCTACCGAGTGGATAATCTGTAAAATTTTAAAGAGGTAATCTAGGAACTGATCATTTATTAACTAATTTATCAACTCATAAATTTATGCCTATGATATAAAATTATGCCTATTTAAAAATGCAATTTTAAAAACAATGGTTTCTAAAATTCAGTTTAATCATAGACTCTTTGCTCTATCTGCTTGCTACTTCACAAGTAGAAAGAGCACTATAAAAGAAGCAAATTGCCTCCTGAACTTGCATATTTACAGTATATAAAATTGACAAAGCTAGTGGAGGTGATGGAATTCCAGTCAAGCTATTTCAAATTCTAAAAGATGATGCTGTGAAAGTACTGCACTCAATATGTCAGCAACTTTGGAAAACTCAGCAGTGGCCACAGGACTGGAAAAGATCAGTTTTCATTACAATCCCAAAGAAAGGCAATGTCAAAGAATGTTGAAACTACCGCAGAAATGTACTCATCTCACATGCTAGCAAAGTAATGCTCAAAATTTTCCAAGCCAGGCTTCAACAGTACGTAAACCATGAACTTACAGATGTTCCAGCTGGATTTAGAAAAGGCACAGGAACCAGAGATCAAATAGCCAACATCCATCTGCTGGATCATAAAAAATGCAAGAGAACTCCAGAAATATATATATTTGTGCTTCAATGACTACCCCAAGCCTTTGACTGTGTGGCTCACAACAAACTGTGAAAAATTCTTAAAGAAGTGGGAATACCAGATCACGATACCTGCCTCTTGAGAAATCTGTATGCAGATCAAGAAGCAACATTTAGAACAGGACATGGAACAATGAACTGGTTCCAAATTGGGAAAGGAGTGCATCAAGGTTGTATATTGTCACCCTGTTTATTTAACTTATATGCAGAGTACATGAATATAAAATGCAGGGCTGGATGAAGCCCAAGCTGGAATTAAGATTGCCAGGAGAAATATCAATAACCTCAGATATGCAGATAATACCACTCTCATGGCAGAAAGCAAAGAGGAACTAAAGAGCCTCTTGATGAAAATAAAGGAGGAGAGTGAAAACACTGGCTTAAAAAACTCAACATTCAAAAAACTAAGATCATGGCATCTGCAGTTCATGGCAGATAGATGCGGAAACAATGGAAACAGTGACATACTTTATTTTGGGGGGCTCCAAAATCACTGCAGATGGGGACTGTAACCATGAAATTGAATGACACTTGCTCCTCGGAAGAAAAGCTATGACTTACCTAGACACATATTAAAAAGCAGGGACATTACTTTGCTGAAAAAGATCTGTCTAGTCAAGGCTATGGTTTTTCTAGTAGTCATGTATGGATGTGAGAGTTGGACCATAAAGAAAGATGAGCGCCAACAAACTGATGCTTTTGAACTGTGGTGTTGGAGAAGGCTCTTCAGAGTCCTTGGACTGCAAGGAGATCAAACCAGTCAATCCTAAAGGAAATCAGTCCTGAATATTCAAAGGAAGGACTGATTCTGAAACTAAAACTCCAAAACTTTGGCCACCTGATGAGGAGAATTGACTCACTGGAAAATAAATACCCTGATGCTGGGAAAGATTGAAGGCAGGAGGAGAACGGGATGACAGAGGATGAGATGGTTGGATGGCATCACTGACTCAACGGACATGAGTCTGATGAGCAAGCTCTGGGAGCAAGTGATGGGATGGGGAAGCCTGGCATGCTGCAGTCCATGGGGTTGCTAAGAGTTGCACATGACTGGGCAATTTAACTGAACTGATAATTGACAAAACCATAAGAACTTAATTATTGTGGTAAAATTTACAATTAATAGTTCAAGAATTTAATATCAACTTTAATTATTTTAGGATATCCTAATTCCAAAAAATAAAATTAGTGCATTTACATTAACAGATGAATATAAATTCTACAATGAAAAATATCAATATTTTGTTCCACGAGAAAATTAACTATCCCAACACAGTAATAAATTTTAAGATACTTAATGTTAAATGCCATTACACCTTAATTTTGTCAGAGAAAACAGCAGAAACTATCACTAGATGTTTTAAAATATCTTTAAATTGATATTAGTAATATTAATAGTAACAACACTAGATTTGTGAATGTATAGAACTATATAAATTCAGATATCCCAGAAATATTCCTCATCCTGCAAAAGTTAAGGTCCACATAAAACCACTCATATAAAATATATCACACTGATAACAATCTATCTACTAGTAGTTAATCATATCTACTTTAACATCCCCTAAATATAATTCCAAAGGAAAAATCTGAACACAGTTATGTGATTAACATCAAAAAAAGTTAAAAAGGCAGGAAATAAAGAGCATATTTAAACAATAAAATACTAGGGACTAGAATAATTACATATGCGGTCTCTAGCAAAAAAAATTTATAACATTAAGTAGAAAGAAGATAAAGTTCACACTACAACTAAATGACTACTATCTACAGATAAATCACACAGTGGAAAACTGTCTTTTTTAGCATTGGAAGTTATTCTGCTTTATTTCTTACTGCAAAGTAAAAACAGCCTTTTTGGGTTTTTGGAGAAGGTTTCCTTAAATTCATGTGGGTTGTCTTTGTGACTGTTTTTCACTGTAAAATTGATTAAGTACAATACTCTCCTGTCAGGAGCCAACATCATTAAAATAGGGATTATGATGTTTTCACTTGAAGGATCAAAATATGAAGTCATTTTAATAAGGAACAATCATGATATGGGCTAGATGAGCATCCAATATCAATTCCACCATTGCCTTCATTTTTGATACCTTCTTTCTTGAACTACATATCCTTCTGTTGGACATCTATTCTTGTATAAATAAATATCCCCATTTAAAATAGGTACCAGATACAAAGATAAGAAATGTATGAGCAAAGAAGAGACTATAAACAGCCATCTGGCCTTACTCCCTTGAGAGCAGGATCCAGGCAGGATCACCATTACCAGTACTACTGAGTATAGCAGATATCCTATTATAATACATTATATCATAAAGTTATCTGCACTGCTCTAAAAGTGGTTGTATATAACTCTTCACTATTAATAACAACATACTATGTGCTACAACTGAAGAAAACCTTTACTAAAAGACTATGAAAAAATAAAAACTTTGTTCATAAATTGCAAACTTAGATGAGTTTTTCAGCAGGATTATTCTTGAGTCACACGAGCTAATCCGTAAAATCTGTGATAGTGAAATTATTAAAAGCAAGAAAAACCTATCAGAATCCAAAGAAAGTGAGCTGAGAGGAAACCAAAATTTTCAATGTGCTTTAAAGCTTTCCAATATCTTTTTCATTAACTTACAGAAAATGTGGTCTACCAAATTACTTCCAAATAGCAGCAGCAAGTTGTTGGATAGAACAGACGATCTGGTTTGGTTATTTCATATAAAAGGTACACTATCAAGAATTATCACAAACTAGCCATTGAACAACCACTGACAGGAAGACAGTGGAACCTCCCCCACAAAAGAAAGACATCCCACATCCAAGAACAAAGGAGAAACCACAACCAACAGTACGAGGGGCACAATTATAATAAAATCGAACCCAATACCCACTAAGTGAGCAACTCACAAACTGGAGGATAACAACAAAGAAGTTTTCACACTGTTGTGAAGGTTCTAGGCCTCAAGATCAGGCTCCACAAGCCTGGGTATCCGGCCAAGGGACTGGGAATCCTATGGAATCTGACTTTGAAGGTGAGTGGGATGGATTACAGAACTTTCATAGGATGGGAAGGAGCAGAGAATCTTGGAGGATACAAACAAAATCTTGTGCACACCAGGACCCAGGAGAAAGGAGCAGTGATCCCACAGGAGACTGAGGCAGAACTACCTGTCACTGTTTGAGGGTCTCCTACAAAAAAGCGGGTTGGCAGTGGTCTGCCACAGAGTCAGGGGCACTAGTAGCAGCCATTCTGGGAGATGCATCCTGGCTTAAGTCCTCTTGGATGTCACCAACAGCCCTACTATAGAAGCCTACTGACTTTAGCACTAGGTTGCCTCAGGCCAAACAACAGAGAGAGCTCCCATCAAGAAGCTTCCACAAGTCTCTTATCCTCATCCACCAGAAGGCAGTCAAAAAGAATAAGAACTACAATCCCATCAATCTCCAAAATTAATACGACAATCACAGAAAGATACCCAAAATGGAAAGAAACAGAATTATGTCCCAGATGAAAGAACAAGATAGTTCAGTAACAGTATCAGATCAGTTGCTCCGTCCTGTCTGAATCTTTGCAACCCCATGGAATACAGCAACCAGGCTTCCCTGTACATCATTAACCTCCGGAGCTTGTCTCAAACTCATGTCCAGCGAGTCAACAATGTTATCCAACCACCTCATCCTCCATCTTCCAATCCTTCCAATCCCCCTTCTCCTCCTGCCTTCCAATCCTTCCCAGCATAAGGGTCTTTTCCAATGAGTCACTTTCTTCACATCAAGTGGCCAAAGTGTTGGAGTTTCAGCTTCAGTATCAATCCTTCAAAGGATATTCAGGACTGAATTCCTTCAGGATGGCCGGCTGTATCGCCTTGCGGTACCAAAGACTCTCAAGACACTCTCCAACACCACAGTTCAAAAGCATCAATTCATCAGCACTCAACTTTCTTTATGGTCCAACTCTCACATCCGTATGTGACTACTGGAAAAATGATAGCTTTGACTAGACGGACCATTATCGGCAAAGTAATGTCTCTGATTTTTAATATGCTGTCTAGGTAAGTCATAGCTTTTCTTCCAAGGAGCAAGCGTCATTCAATTTTATGGTAATAGTCTCCATCAGCAGTGATTTCGGCTCAGTTCAGTTGCTCAGTCGTGTCCAGCTCTTTGCAACCTCATGAAAAACAGCACCCGAGGCCTCCCAACCCATCACCAACTCCCGGAGTCTACCCAAAACCATGAATATCGAGTCGGTGATGCCATCCAACCATCTCATCCTGCCATCCCCTTCTCCTCCTGCCTTCAATCTTTCCCAGCATCACGGTCTTTTCAAATGAGTCTGATCTTTGCATCAGGTGGCCATAGTATTGGAGTTTCAGCTTCAACATCAATTCTTCCAATGAACACCCAGGACTGATCTTTAGGATGGACTGGTTGGATCTCTTCGCAGTCGAAGGGAATCACAAGAGTCTTCCCCAATACGACAGTTCAAAAGCATCAATTTTTCGGCACTCAGCTTTCTTTATACTCCAACTTCCACATCCATACACGACCACTGGAAAACCATAACCTTGACTAAACAGACTTTTATTGGCAAAGTAACATGTCTGCTTTTTAATATGCTGTCTAGGCTGATCATAACTTTCCTTCCAAGGAGTAAGCGTCTAATTAATTTCAAGGCTGCAATCAGCATCTGCAGCATCTTGGAGTGCAGAAAAATAAAGTCAGCCGCTATTTCCACTGTTTCTCCATCTATTTCCCATGAAGTGATGGGACCAGATTCTATGATCTTACTTTTCTGAAGGTTGAGCTTTAAGCCAAATTTTTCACTCTGCTCTTTCACTTTCAAAAGGCTCTTTAGTTCTTCTTCATTTTCTGCCATAAGGGTAGTGTAATGTGCATATCTGAGGTTATTAATATTTCTCCCAGCAATTTTGATTCCAGCTTGTGCTTCCTCCAGCCCAGCATTTCTCATGATGTACTTACTCTGCATATAAGTTAAATAAGCAGGGTGACAATATACAGCCCTGACGTACTCCTTTTCCTATTTGGAAACAGTCTGCTGTTCCACGTCCAGTTCTAACTGTTACTTACTGACCTGCATACAGGTTTCTCAAGACGCAGGTCAGGTGGTCTGGTATTCCCATCTCTTTCAGAATTTTCCAGTTTATTGTGATCCACACAGTCAAAGGCTTTGGCATAGTCAAGAAAGCAGAAATAGATGTTTTTCTGGAACTCTCTTGCTTTTTCCATGATCCAGCAGATGTTGGCAATTTATCTCTGGTTCCTCTGCCTTTCCTAAAANGTCAAAGGCTTTGGCATAGTCAATAAAGCAGAAATAGATGTTTTTCTGGAACTCTCTTGCTTTTTCCATGATCCAGCAGATGTTGGCAATTTGATCTCTTGTTCCTCTGCCTTTTCTAAAGCCAGCTTGAACATCAGGGAGTTTACGGTTCATGTACTGCTGAAGCCTGGCTTGGAGAATTTTGAGCATTACTTTACTAGCATGTGAGATGAGTGCAATTGTGTGGTAGTAGTGGTAAAGAACCCACCTGCCAAGACAGAGGATGCAAGAGATGCCAGTTCAATCCCTGGAACAGGAAAACTCCCCTGGAAGAGGGCAGAGCAAACCACTCCAGTATTCTTGCCTGGAGAATCCTATGGACAGAGGAGCTCAGCTGGTTATAGTTCATAGGGTCTCAAAGGGTCAGACATGATTGAAGTGACTTAGTATGTGTGTAGGTTAATCAGTTTTATATAAACAAAAAATAAATTTCTCCTCTCTTTAGACAGGTGGTAGTTTTGCAACCTGGAGCAAGACACACACTGTATTTAAGCTCCTTCCTCTCACAGAAACTGGAAGATAAAGTGTTATCTCCTCTGATTTTACATTCCAAAAGATTCTTCCCAGGTCCTTGGGAAGGACATTTCTGGGTCATAAAGCTGGCAAGAGTCTTATTTGCTTCTAAAAATTTGGCACATATTTCAGAGACAAAAATTAACTTATGAAAACGTTACTTTTTTTTCTCTAAAGAAGGTGAAAGTACTTTCTTCCCCATTTTCAACAGCGAGAATTAAGTCTCTTGTTTATAATTTTTGTCTTACACATCTTTACACCCTGTAATTCATGTTTCCTAGTAGATTTTGGATTGTATAATTATCATGGAATAACACAATAATTTCCAGGTTAATTTCTTGAAACCAGTAAGCCCAGGAAGTATTCCATGTGTCATGTAGGGACACACAAAAAATTTGGAGATAAAAATAAAAGGCATTTGAGTATGTTGCAAAGAGACTCAGACAATTAAGATTATCCTTTAATGAGAGAGAATGACTGGATCTTTGTTATAACTTCTAGAGAATTTGAGCACTCATCTTAAGTCTAGAAGATTTGGAGAGAAATAATCTTCATGTCAGGGCACAGTAGAACCCTTGTACCCTGACATTTATAAAATGTGTGTCTGCAATTTATACCAGGGGTCCTTAGGGCTGTATTAAATATTCAGATTCCCAAGATACTTGTCTTCAGTATATTCTGGACAGAAATCACAGCCTCCCAGCAGGGCAGTGCTGGGCATTCCTGTTCTCAGTAGGAGTTCCTGCCTTAGGCTAGTAGTCCCTGTAGCAGTTCACACAACTCCCAGGGAGGTATCTTTTCTTCAAATGAGAGTTCCTGTTCAAAGAGATGGGATCCACACTGGGCACAGGTAGGAGCTGCCCTGATTTAAACACCTCTGCTTAGAAGCTTCATGCTTTTTAGGAGAGAATATCTCTTGTAACAGCTTCATAGGCATAGCATCCAGGATCCCTGCAAAGCATTGTTATAAGGGTCTCTGAACCTAGGGAAGCTAAAACTAAGGCATCTCAATCAAGAAGTTACAGTTCATCTATAGTTTCTTCTGGTCCAGAGCAATTTACTAATCATGGGTCATTTTTGTAATGAGTAGTGTTAACTAGCATATGTATACATACATATATATATATATATATATATATATATACACACACATATATAAATGTATACATGTACATGTAACCTGACAACATGACAAAGGGCATTGGTCCACTAGTAAGTATTCTTCAAGCTGTCTATGATGGCCTATGAAGTTATGGTGGTTTCAGTTCAGCTGAGTTGCTCAGCTGTGTCTGATTTTTGGACTCCATGGACTACAGCACGCCAGGATTCCCTGTCCATCACCACCTCCTGGATGGTGAGTTTCTCAAACTCATGTCCATCGAGTTGGTGATGCCATTCAACTGTCTAATCATCTGTCGTCCCCTTCTCCTCCTTCCTGCAGTCTTTCCCAGCATCAAGGTCTTTTCCAATCAGTCAGTTCTTTGCGCCAGGTGTCCAAAGGTTGGAGCTTCAGATTCAGTCCTTCCAGTGAATATTTAGGACTGTTTTATTTTAGGATTGACTGGTTTGATCTCCTACCAGTTGGAAGTTTTACTCTCTAGAGGAATTATCGAGAGAGGAAACCTGGAAGGATGAAAACAACGGCCACTCTCAAATCTTAAAAATTTTCTTCAAGGTAACCTCCTGCAGCAGAGTTGTAGCTGATTAATCTGGATCACAGGATTCATGAGAGTTGTGGGCAGGAGTGAAGCTAGGGGATATAAGTTTTAATCTAAGCTTTATCCAAGTTAGTTGAATAGAAGTCATCAGTATACTTCAGTTCATTCACCCAGTCATGTCTGATTCTTTGCAACCCTTTGGACTGCAGCACGCCAGGCTTCCCTGTCCATCATCAACTCCTGGAGTTTACTCAGACTCATGTCCATTGAGTCGGTCATACCATCCAACCATCTCATTCTCTGTCGTCCCTTTCTCCTCCCACCCTCAATCTTTCCCAGCATTAAGGTCTTTTCAAATGAGTCAGTTCTTTGCATCAGGTGGCCAAAATATTGGAGTTTCGTTTTCAGCATCAGTCCTTCAGTATTGATTTCCTTTAAGATGAACTGGTTGGATCTCCTTGCAGTCCAAGGGACTCTCAGGAGTCTTCTCCAACACCACAGTTCAAAAGTATTGATTCTTCGGTGCTCAGCTTTCTTTATAGTCCAACTCTCACATCCTTACATGACAACTGGAAAACGAAGTCATATGATCATATGAATCTTAGAAGTCATATAATCTTTTAAATAAATGTTTACCAGGATAAAACAATAATATGTTTTTATATGATCCATAGTTGCAAACGTTGTGTATATGCGTGTGTAGTAACAGGTAATCTGTGTTTATTCTTGTTTTCTCTTACTGCACCTTCTCAGGCTTTAATATGATATTATGCCTTTTCTCCTTCTTCTACTACCAACATCTCTTATTTCTACCAACATCAATATTTCTTCTCAAACTTCAAACTTTACCTTATATTTCATCTTCTATGGAAAATCATGTCAAGGTATCCTAGCTAAAGCTGAACTCTTGCCTCAGAGTGAAGTGAAGTGAAGTGTTAATCACTCAGTCGTGTCCAACTCTTTGCAACTCCATAGTAGCTTGGCAGGCTCTCATGAAATTTTACAGGCAAGAATACTGGAGTGAGTAGCCATTCCCTTCCCCAGGGGATCTTCCCAACCCAGGGATCGAGCCCAGGTCTCCTACATTCCAGGCAGATTCTTTACCATCTGAGCCATGCCCCAAAATTTGATAGCAGTTGTATTCAATTTACCCAATCTCTGACATATGCCTATCAGATTTATATTTGCTGGACCACAAGAATATCTCTGCGATATTTTAAGTGTTCTTTTTAAAAAAAATTCTGTACTTTATTCATAGTGGCTAGATTGCTTGACCAAAAGTGAGTAAAAGATAGGGAAGAGAAGAATCTGTGAAGTCCTAATCTGGTTCCTCCTTAATGCATGGGCCTCTTGAATTCCATACAATGTCTCAAATCTTACTCTTTTTTTTTTTTTTCCTGTTGAAAAGTATTATTGGCTCTAACGTATATGTCTCACCTCATCACTTTTTTCTTGTCTTTTCCAGTCCTTCCTAGCAGTAGATATTAATAAATTCCATGTGTAAATTCAATTTTGCTATGTTCCAGAGTCAGGGCAGGAGGTATATCCAAAACCTGAGTGTCCCTAGCTGGAAAATTGCAATGGTTGTCTTGCTATATTTAGAAACTATAATTCACATGCCAGGGCTGAATGCTGCCTGAAGCTTCAGTCCTACTAATTTGCTCAGCTCTTATGTTCTTTATTCCCTGGAGGACAAGGGCTTTCCTGAGTCTGGTGCCCCTATCCAGACCTGCAGCTCACCTCACTTTTGTTAGCCCCATTTGTTCTGGACTTCTTCTTCTAGATTTGCATTGCTTGGCTGACATTTTGGGAGCTTCTGTTGAAGTGGTCTTATTTTGCCCTATCCTCAGTTCTTGCAGCTGAAGTCCATATACGTTCCATTTTAGACACATTGGCTTATCTGTATTATCTTGTTTTGAAGGCAAAGTAAAAATAATAGAAAATAAGCACTTTTAAATATATTTTCTAAATCAAATATAATATTATTAAACTGTAGCAAAACACTAAAATAATGTACTATAGTTATTATAACTGACCAGCTATTAAGTGTAATATTTATTTTGTATTTCTTTATTTTTTTTTTAATTAATTTATTTATTTATTTTTAAATTTAACTTTACAATACTCTATTGGGTTTGCCATACATCGACATGAATCCACCACAGGTACACACAAGCTCCCAATCCCGAATCTCCCTCCCACCTCCCACCCCCCAACGTCTCTCTGGATCATCCCCGTACACCAGCCCCAAGCATCCTGCATCCTGTATCAAATAGAGACTGGTGATTCGTTTCTTACATAACAGTATATATGCTTCAGTGCCATTCTCCCAGATCATCCCGCCCTCTCCTACTCCCTCTGAGGCCAAAAGTCCATTGTCTATGTCTGTGTCCTTTTGTTGTCACACATACAGGGTCGTCCTTACTATCATTCTAAATTCCGTATATATGTGTCAGTATGCTGTATTGGTGTTTTTCTTTCTGGCTTACTTCACTCTGTATAATAGGCTCCAGTTTCATCCATCTCATTAGAACTGATTCAAATTTATTCTTTTTAATGGCAGAGTAGTACTCCATTGTGTATATATGCCACAGCTTGCTTATCCATTCATCTGTTGATGGACATCTAGGTTGTTTCCATGTCCTGGCTATTATAAACAGTGCTGCGATGAACATTGGGGTTGTATTTCTTTAATTTTAATGGTTAAGCGTGGTAAGAGAAAAGCTAGTAATTATATAATCCTGAAAATGTAAATTATCTTTTAGCATAGAAAATGTAGGCTAACTGTCAAAACACAATTTTGCTTCTTAGCTTTTGAGAGTCTTAAGAACTTTAATTCAATAAACCTTATCTATCTAGAAACAAACAAACAAACAAAAAAGCTGTAACCTTTAAAATAAATTTCTGATTACTTTAGTGTCAATCTGTGTGGCCTTCAACTTCTAGTTGCCTGGAAGAAATATGCATAGCCGTTTTGTTTTTCACAAGGTTAAATGTGAGTAGAGTATTTTATTTCCAGAGGAATACTGTTCACTCACATAACCACCATATGACCTCAAATTTCAAAATATTCTTAAACTTTTTTTGAAAAACAAGTATTGGCTGTATGTAGACACACACTCACACACATACACACACACATTTGCACCAAATAAACTTTGATAAGCTATGATTTTTCCAGTAGTCATGCATGGATGTGAGATTTGGACCATGAAGAAGACTGAGTGCTAAAGAACTGATGCTTTTGAACTGTGGTATTTGTGAAGATTCTTGAGAGTCCCTTGGACTACAAGGAGAGCAAACCAGTCAATCCTAAAGGAAATCTACCTGAATATTCATTGGAAGGACTGATGCTGAAGCTGAAGCTCCAAAATTTGGCCTCTTGATGCAAAGAGCTGACTCATTAGAAAAGACCCTGATGCTGAGAAAGATTGAAGGCAGGAGGAGAAGGGGACGATAAGGAACAAGATGGCTGGATGGCATCACTGACTCAATGGACCTGAGTTTGAGCAAGTTCCGGGAGATAGTAAGGACAGTGAAGTCTAGTGTGCTGCAGCCCATGGGATTTTCAAAGAGTTGGACACAACTGAGCAACTGAACAACAACATCAAACTTTGATAGAACAAAAATGATCAAGACAAAAATGTGGATGGAAGGAATACTTTGCAGATCAATACATTTTCTGTCCTGAATACAACCATTTTCCAGACCAATGTGTACTCATACAAAGTGTTTTATGAATTTAACTACATGAATATAGCAAAGATGGTGTAGGTACTGGACACAACTAGCCTATTCTCTGGTTCAGATAGATTTGAAATGATGATATATTTTATAGTAACACAGTTTCTATTTCAGTTAATGTGAGATATAGTTTCAAGTAACAACTGCTGTTGTTCCAAAAGAAGAAGCTTTGCTTAATGTTATCAAGCTATGGTAGATATTGATAAGAACATGAATTGTCCTACTGATTTAATTAAAAATGTTTCTCTTACATACTTGAAATTTGCTGAGTGTTAATCTTTAAGATTATCACAATAAAAAGAAGAAAGAAAGGGAAAAAAAAGAAAGAGTGGTTAACTATATAGGATGATTGGAAGAATTATCTTGATCTTGGTCATCATTCCACAATGTATACATGTATCAAAATCATGTTGAACATTTTAAATATATGCAGTTATACTTAAAGAATTATTTCTCAATGAAGTTAAAATGTATTTCTCTTATAGATGCTTAAGTAAAGGGTCTTTAATTTCCTTTCTTGTTAGGTAGAACTGATGGTTGTAATTCTGCGCGTATGAGCTAAACTCATTAACCTTTGAAATTAATTTCTTCTTTAATGTTCTTTGGGAAATGTTTCTGGAGACACTGTTTCCAGTGGGCTATATATGCCCACAGTACCAGTTACTTTTGCAGTTCTAAGGTTCAGTAGAGCTGTAGAGTCATATGAAAATTTCACGATTATTGGATGATGATTTATTTTTCTTTTTTTGAAATCTGAAGGACTGACCTCATTATGATACCCAACAGTTCAATATAAACAGTCTTTTATTTTGCCAGTGCCTTAACTTTTTCACATATGCCTCAATAAAACAATATGTATAGCAAATGGAAACAGCTATTTTTGCATAGCAATCATCTGTCCCAAGCAATCTCTCTTATTGATAAGAGTGAATTCAGGACAGGGTGTCAAGATTTTAATCCATTTCCACTTTGAAAGGTCCTTTAAACATGAAACCTTTATTATCAGCATATCTGAAACTGATAGAATGGAAGGTTTTATCCAAAGTAGCAGCTGTCCAAGTTATACAGATTTTGTGAAAATCACACCATTAATTAGGAATGTTGATGATCAGCTAACACATAGTGCAAATGCCCTTGACATCTGTTTCAAAGTTGCCATTTAAGTTGATTGATGAGGACATAGCCTGAGAAAAAATTTGTAAAGCTGTGCAGGTAGATTAAAGACAAAAATATGTTTTAGAAAGTTCCAAGAAGTGTTTGAATAGAAAATAACTGATAATTTGATTTGACATAATTTTCTATAAATTTGTACTGGCTAAGTAAATTCAGCAATATGAAACTAAATAAATTAGAGTAATTCATATCATAGACTATTATGACACATTCACTTTGAATTATGTACAGTAAAGAAGTGATTTGATTCATTAGAATTAAGCTCTGTGGGAAAACAAAGAATGAAAATATAATAGCTCCAATAATGATTCTACTGCAAATAGAAGCATAAATAAAGCCAGGAAGAAAAAACTATTAAAACCCATCAGATTTAATAACACTTCACTATGTAAAAGTATATTTGAAACAAAAGTTTCAGTTAATTTGGGAAAATATGACCCACAAGGGAAATATAAAGTACTAGTATATGATTAATTTTAACCATAAAATATTTACTTATAGCTTTAATTTGAGTAAAATATTATGGCATCTAGCTTTACAGTTTATCTTTGGTGCATTTCATACCCATTTCATACACATTCTTACACATTTCATATACATTTTTATTCTTCTCTACTTTTATCTCCAAGGTACATTCATTTGAGGAATATTTCTTAATATGGCAGGTGATTTGAAATGGTGAAAAATCCATACCTTGTCTCTAACCTCTTCACCATTTTGGTATTAGAGCTTATGGAAGTCAAGACTCCAAGATATCAGAAAAAATGTCTTACATCAGTAAATAGTCTTTTGACTTCAATGACTTAAAATTAATTTCTCCTAATAGCATTCAGGGTATTATTACATTTTCTGTTACTGTAGAATAAAAAAGCTTTGACTCAGTTTAGAGAGTTGTGAAGTACCAGCAGCAGGTGGGGTTATGGGTTCCTGTCTGAAATAACATCATAAAGTTAGGTGCATATGCCATTCCAACAGAAGACAATCCCAGGTCAAATTAATCTTCAGAGTAAAGATCTGTATTAGTTTATGTAAACTCATTTAGAAAATAAAAAATAAATATAAACACTAGTATAAATATGCATACACAGAGGACAGGATATTATTATTTGCAATGTTGGATACTTCAGAATTTAAATCTTAGATTAAGTTAGTTTGGTCCTGTTGGTTATCAGATCTCATAAGTTCTTCAATACTATAAACTTGTTTTCTACTAAAAGTGCATTAAAGAGTATTTAGAGCTTATAATTGTAGAGAGGATTGGGGGGAGAGGTTGATTTCCTTTGTGGTTGTAGAGAGATTATGTATTAATGGAAATTCTTGTTTCTCTTTGTAAAAAAAAAACTTCTTTAAAATTAAAACAAAAATTTTTTGAACATATGATGAATTGTTTCCAAATGACATATTCGAAATAACCTAACATTCAGATTTTGCAATAGGGAGCTGATGATCTGAACCACAGTCTACTCTAGGTATTATTTTTGCTGATTGTATAGAACTTCTCTGTCTTCAGCACCAAAGAATATAATCAATCTAATTGCAGTATTGACCATCTAGTAATGTCCATGGAGTTGTCTCTTGTGTTGTTGGAAAATGGTATTTATTATGACCAGTGTGTTCTCTTGACAAAACTCTGTTAACCTTTTCCCTGCTCCATTTTGTACTCCAAGGCCAAACTTGCCTATTATTTTAGGTAGCTCTTGACTTCATACTTTTGCATTTCAATCCCCCATAATGAAAAAGGCATCTTTTTTGGTGTTAGTCTTATTAGGTCTTCTAGGTCTTCGTGGAAACATTCAACTTCAGCTTCTTTGGGATTAGTGATTGAGGCATAGTCTTGGATTACTCTTATGTTCAATGGTTGGCCTTCTAAATGAAGCAAAATCATTTTGTCATTTTCGAGACTGTACCCAAGTACTACATTTTGGACTCTTTTGTTGACAATGAGAGCTACTCCATTTCTTCTAAGGGATTCTTGCCCATAGTAGCAGATATAAGTGTCATCTGAATTAAATTTGTCCATTCCTGTCCATTTTAGTTCACTAATTCCTAAGATGTCTATATTCACTCTTGCCATCTCCTGCTTGACCACATCCAATCTACCTTGATTCATGGACCTAATCTTCTAGGCCATTTGGCTGTGACCTAAATCAAATACCTGATGATTATACAGTAGAAGTGATGAGTAGATTCAAGGGATTAGACCTGGTAGACAGAGTGCCTGAAGAACTATGGACAGAGTTTTGCAACATTGTACAGGAGGAAGAGACCAAAAACATCCCAAAGAAATAGAAATGCAGAAGGCAAAAAGTGGTTGTCTGAGGAAGCTTTACAAATAGCTGTAAACCTGTGTATGGGTCAAGAAGCAACAGTTAGAACTTTTTATGGAACAATAGACTGGTTCAAAACTGGGAAAAGAATAGGACAAGGCTGTATATTATTACCCTGCTTATGTACCTTCTATGCAGAGTACATCATGTGAAATGCTGGGCTGGATGACTCACAAAATAGAATCACGATTTCCAGGAGAAATATCAACAGCCTCAGATATGCAGATTATCTCACTTTAATGGCAGAATCTGAAGAAGAAATAGAGCCTCTTGATGAGGTTGAAAGAAGAGAGTGAAAAAGTTGATTTAAAACAGCATTATAAAAAAAAACATAACTTAGCATTATAAATACTAAGAACATGGCATCTAGTCCCATCATTTTATGGCAAATAGATGGTGAAAAAGTGGAAGCAGCGACAGATTTTATTTTCTTGGGCACCAAATTTACTGTGGATGGTGACTGCAGTCATGAAATTAAGACACTTGCTCCTTGGAAGAAAAGCTATGACAAACCTAAACAACACATTGAAAAACAGAGGTATCACTTTGCCAACAAAGGTCTGTAGAGTCAAAGCTATGGTTTTTCCAGTAGTCATATATGGATGTGAGAGCTAGACCATAAAGAAGGCTGAGGGCTGAAGAACTGATGGAGAAGACTCTATTGTGCTGGAGAAGACTCTTGAATCTCTTGGACTACAAGGTGATCAAACCAGTCAGTCCTAAAGGAAATCAACTATGAATATTCATGGAAAGACCTAATGCTGAAGCTGAAGCTCCAACACTTTGGCTACCTGATGCAAAAAGGCAGCTCATTAGAAAAGACCCTGATGCTGTGAAAGGTTGAAGGCAAAAGGATAAGAAGGTGGCAGAGGACGAGATAGTTAAATAACATCCTTGACACAATGGACATGAGTTTGAACAAATTCTGGGAGATAGTGAAGGACAGGGAAGACTAGAGGGCTGTTGTTCATGGAGTAGCAAAGATTCAGACACTGAATTAGCAACTGAATAGCAACAAAAACAATAATTGGGTGTTGATGACATTGGTCTATTTTTCTGGCTTTTTAATTGCCCTTTGAAAAATATGATGCATTCTGATTCTTTTTTTTTTTTTTAGGGTTTTTTATTTTATTTATTTATTTTTTAAATTTATTTATTTATTTTTAAATTTAACTTTACAATACTCTATTGGGTTTGCCATACATCGACATGAATCCACCACAGGTGCATCTTTCGTNTTTTTTTTTTTTTTAGGGTTTTTTATTTTATTTATTTATTTTTTAAATTTATTTATTTATTTTTAAATTTAACTTTACAATACTCTATTGGGTTTGCCATACATCGACATGAATCCACCACAGGTGCATCTTTCGTTTTTGTCTCTCCTAATCTTTCTTTTAAACCTTTGGAAGCTGCTAGGAGCATTCCATCCAGAATGTTCTGAAATTGAAAATATGCAGTTATATTATTTCATCCATTATGTGTGCATTAATCAGTCTCTCCACCATGAAAACAAGTGCCTCTCAGTCTTTGTGTTCTTCTTTGTTTGAAGTTTATTTTTCTCATNAAACCTTTGGAAGCTGCTAGGAGCATTCCATCCAGAATGTTCTGAAATTGAAAATATGCAGTTATATTATTTCATCCATTATGTGTGCATTAATCAGTCTCTCCACCATGAAAACAAGTGCCTCTCAGTCTTTGTGTTCTTCTTTGTTTGAAGTTTATTTTTCTCATTTATGATCTCTTTCTTTTTGGAATTTATATTATTCAAATCAACTGGGCTGTTGTCTAATTTTTTTTTTTATCTTTCCCACACTTTGTATTATTTTTTGGGAATCTTTCATGGGTGTATTTCTAAAATTCCTATTGATTTTTTGAAATCTTTACAATCAAAGTTTTAATTGTTGATTTTTTCCCCCCGAGTTACTTTTAATAGTGAAGTGTTTTCTCTTTCACTTTAAATGTCTTGAATTAGATCTTGATTTTTCACCATTACTGACTTTAGGATGAAGGTCATCCTTTTCTTTTCCTCTCCTCTCCTCTTCCTTCTCCTGTTTCTTCTCCTTTTCTTCCTCTTCTGCTGCATCATTATTATCATCTGCTCTCTGCCTTATAAAAAATGCATTGCTGCTATCTCCTCTCTTCCCCTTCTTGTGGATTTATTTCCTTAACATTTTCTACTGTTGCTTTATTGAACTGTAGAGAGAATAAAAGTATTTATTTGCCATGTATATCTAGACAAATGCTCTGCTGTATTTTCATGATTAAAATATGCTGTTTGTAGTAATTATACAAATCTATACTATGTTGTTTTAAAAATATCTCCAGGACAGCTTTTCCCATATTTTAGCCTCTCTCTCTCTCTCCCTTTTTTTTTTTTTTTTTTTNTTTTCGCTTCCCTTCCTTTCACAGCTATTTGTAAGGCCTCCTCAGACAGCCATTTTGCTTTTTTTGCATTTCTTTTTCTTGGTGATGGTCTTGATCCCTGTCTCCTGTACAATGTCACATACCTCCATCCATAGTTCATCAGGCACTCTATCAGATCTAGTCCCTTAAATCTATCTCTCGCTTTCACTGTATAGTGAAAGGGACTAGATTTAATTTAGGTCATACCTGAATGGTGGTCTAGTGGTTTTCTCCACTTTCTTCAATTTCAGTCTGAATTTAGCAATAAAGAGTTCATGATCCGAGCCACAGTCAGCTCCCAGTCTTGTTTTTGCTGACTGTATAGAACTTTCCCATCTTTGGCAGCAAAGAATAAAATCAATCTGATTTTGGTGTCGACCATCTGGTCATGTCCATGTGTAGTCTTCCCTTGTGTTGTTGGAAGAGGGTGTTTGCTGTGACCAGTGTGTTCTCTTGGCAGAACTCTATTTTTGCCCTGCTTCATTTTGTACTCCAAGGCCTAATTTGCCTGTTACTCCAGGGGTTTCTTGACTTTCTACTGTTGCCTTCCAGTCCCCTATAATGAAAAGGACATCTTTTGAGGGGGTTAGTTCTAGAAGGTCTTCTAGGTCTTCATAGAACTGTTCAACTTCAGCTTCTTCATCATTACTGGTTGGAGCATAGACTTGGATTACTGTAAAATTGAATGGTTTGCCTTGGAAACGAACAAAGATCATTCTGTTGTTTTTGAGATTGCATCCAACTACTGCACTGTGGACTCTCTTATTGACTATGATGGATACTCCATTTCTTCTAAGGGATTCCTGCCTGCAGTAGTAGCTATAATGGTCATCTGAGTTAAATTCACCCATTCCAGTCCATCTTAGTTCACTGATTCCTAGAATGTCAATGTTCACTCTTGTCATCTCCTGTTTGACCACTTCCAATTTGCCTTGATTCATGGACCTAACATTCCAGGTTCCTATGCAATATTGCTCTTTACAGCATCAGACCTTGCTTCCAGCACCAGTCACATCCACAGCTGGGTATTGTTTTTGCTTTGGCTCCATCCCTTCATTCTTTCTGGAGTTATTTCTCCACTGATCTCCAGTAGCATATCGGGCACCTACTGACCTGGGGAGTTCATCTTTCAGTGTCCTATCATTTTGTCCTAACATACTCTTCCTGGGGTTCTCAAGGCAAGAATATATTCGTGGCTTGCCATTCCCTTCTCCAGTGGACCACATTCTGTCAGACCTCTCCACCATGACCCTCCCATCTTGGGTGGCCCCACACAGCATGGCTTAGTTTCCTTGAGTTAGACAAGGCTGTGGTCCATGTGATCAGATTGGCTAGTTGTCTCTGATTGTAGTTTCAGTCTGTCTGCCCTCTGATCCCCTCTCTCAGTGCCTACTGTCTTACTTGGGAGCCCCCCAAAATAAAGTATGTCACTGTTTCCATTGTTTCCCCATCTATATGCCATGAAGTGTTGGGACCGGATGCAATGATCTTAGTTTTCTGAGTGTTGAGTTTTAAGCCAGTGTTTTCACTCTCCTCCTTCACTTTCATCAAGAGGCTCTTTAGTTCCTCTTTGCTTTCTGCCATAAGGGTGGTGTCATCTGCATATCTGAAGTTATTGATATTTCTCCTGGCAATCTTGACTTCAGCTTATGCTTCATATAGTCCAGCATTACACATGATGTACTCTGCATATAAGTTAAATAAGCAGGATGACAATATGCAACCATGATGTACTCCTTTCCCTATTTGGAACCAGTCTGTTGTTCCATGTCTGGTTCTATCTCTTCTTGACCTGCATACAGGTATCTCAGGAGGCTGGTCAGCTGGTCTGGTATTCCCATTTCTTTGAGAATTTTCCAGTTCGTTGTGACCCACACAGTGAAAGGGTTTGGCGGAGTCAATGAAGTAGATGTTTTTAATGGAATTCCCTTGCTTTTTTGATATTCCAACATATGTTGGCAATTTGAACTCTGGTTCCTTTTCTAAATCCAACTTGAACATCTAGAAATTCTCAGTTCACTTACTGTTCAAGCCTGGCATGGAGAACTTTGAGCATTACTTTGCTAGCATGTGAGATGAGTGCAGTTGTGCAGTAGTTTGAACATTCTTTGCCACTGCCTTTGAGATTGGAATGAAAACAGTGGCCACAGTGCTGTGGCCACTGCTGACTTTTCCAAAGTTGCTGCCATATTGAGTGTAGCACTTTCACAGCATCTTCTTTTAGGATTTGAAATAGCTTAGCTGGAATTTTTTTCACTTCCACTAGCTTTGCTGGAAGTGATGTTTCCTAAGGCCCACTTGACTTCACACTCCAAGATGTCTGGCTCTAGGTGAGTGATCACACCATCATGGTTATCTGGGCCATGAAGATCAGTTTTGTACAGTTTTGCATATTTTTGCCACCTCTTCTTAATATCTTCTGCTTCTGTTAGTTCCATACCATTTCTCTCCTTTATTGTGCCATCTTTGCATGAAATGTTGCCTTGGTATCTCTAATTTTCCTGAAGCAACCTCTAGTCTTTCCCAATCTATTTTTCCCTATATATTTTGCACTGATCACTTAGGATCACTTAAATTATGATAAACCTAGACAGCATATTAAAAAGCAGAGACGTTACTTTGTCAACAAAGGTCCATCTAGTCAAGGCTATGGGTTTCCCAGTGGTTATGTATGGATGTGAGAGTTGGACTATATAGAAAGCTGAGCGCTGAAGAATTGATGCTTTTGAACTGTGGTGTTGGAGAAGACTCTTGAGAGTCCCTTGGACTGCAAGGAGATCCAACCAGTCCATCCTAAAGGAGATAAGTCCTGCGTGTTCCTTGGTAGGACTGATGTTGAAGCTGAAACTCCAATACTTTGGTCACCTGATGCAAGGAGCTGACACACTCTTCGCATTCAGATGGATATATCTTTCCTTTTGTCCTCTGCCTTTTGCTTCTCTTTTTCTCTCAGCTATTTGTAAGGCCTCTTCAGACAATGATTTTGCCTTTTTGCATTTCTTCGTCTTGGTGATAGTTTTGACCACTGCCTCCTATACAATGATATGAACCTCCATGCATAGTTCTTCAGGTCCTTGATCTATCAGATCGAATTCCTTGAATTTACTATTCACTTCCACTGTATAATCGTAAGGGATTTACGTCATACCTGAATGGTCTAATGGTTTTTCCTACTTTCTTCAATTTAAGTGAATTTTGCTATAAGGAGTTCATGATCTGAGTCACTGTCAGCTCCTGGTCTTGTCTTTGCTGACTGTATAGAGCTTCCCCATCTTTGGCTGCAAAGAATAAAATCAATCTGATTTTGGTATTGACCAGCTGGTGATTTCCATGTGTAGAGTCATCTCTTGTGTTGTTGGAAGAGGGTGTTTTCTATGACCACAACATTCTGTTGGCAAAACTCTGTTAGCCTTTGCCCTCCTTCATTTTGTACTCCAAGGCCAAACTTGCCTGTTACTCCAAGTATCTCTTGACTTCCTACTTTCCATGCCAGTCCCCTATGATGAAAAGGACATCTTTTTTGGTGTTAGTTCTAGAAAGTCTTGTAGGTGTTCATAGAACCATTCAACTTCAGCTTCTTTAACATTAGTGGTTGGGACATAGACTTGGATTACTGTGATACTGAATGGTTTGCTTTGGAAACAAACGGAGATCATTCTGTTGTTTTTGAAATTGCATCCAGGTACTGCATTTCAGACTCTTCTGTTGACTATGAGGATTACTCCATTTCTTCTAAGGAATTTTTGCCCACAGTAGTAGACCTAATGATCATCTGAATTGAATTCGCCCATTCTGATTCACAGTTCACTGATTCCTAAACTGTCCATTTAGATCACAATTCCTAAAATGAACATCAACATTTTGACCACTTTCAATTTATATTGATTCATGGACCTAACATTCCACATTCCTATGCAATACTGTTCTTTATAGCATTGGACTTTACTTCCATCACCAGTCACATCCACAACTGGGTATTGTTTTCACGTTGGCTCAGCCTCTTTATTCTTCTGGAGCCATTTCTCCACTCTTCTCCAGTAGCATATGGCATCTACTAACCTGTGGAGTTCATCTTTCAGTGTCATATCTCTTTGTTTTTTCATACTGTTCATGAGATTATCAAGGCAATAATACTAACATGGTTTGCTATTTCCTTATCCACTGGACAACATTTTGTCAGAACTCTCCATCATGACATGTCCATATTGAGTGGTCCTACACGGCATGGCTCATATTTTCGTTGAGTTAGATAAGGCTGTGATCCATGTGATCAGTTTGGTTAGTTTTCTGTGACTACGGTTTTCATTCTGTCTGCCCTTGATGGATAAGAGGCTTGTAGAATCTTCCTGAGTGTAGGGACTGGCCCAGAAAAACACCTAAATTAAAGCAACATAGGCAACCTCCCCAGAAAAAGAATTTAGAATGATAGTGAAGATAATTCGGGATCTTGGGGAAAAAAAAGAGGTAAAGATTGAGAAGGTGCAAGAAATGTTTATCAAGGACCTGAAGAACTAAAGAACAGAGATGAACAATATACTAGAAGAAATCAATAGCACAGTAATTGAGGCAGAACAGATAAGTGTCTTGGAAGACAAAACAGTGGAAATTAATGCTACAAGACAGAATATAGAAAAAGAATGAAAAGAAATGAAGATATCCTAACAGACCTATAGGACAACATTAAATGCACCAATATTTGCATTATAGGAATCCCAGAAGGAGAAAAGAGAAAGAAAGGACTTGAGAACATATCTGAAGAGGTAATAGCTGAAAACTTCCCCAACGTGGGAAAGGAAACAGTCAAACATATCCAAGAAGCTCAGAAAAGTGCCAGGCAGGATAAACCCAAGTAGGAACACACTGAGATATATTGTAATTGAACTGACAAAAATTAAACACAAAGATGAATTATTAAAAGCAACAAAAGAAAAAAGACAACATATAAGGGACAACCGATTTCTCAACAGAAACTCTACATGCCAGAAGGGAAGGGCATGATATATTCCAAGTGATGAAAGGGAACAATCTATGAACTATCTAGCAAGACTCTCATTCAGATTTTATGGAGAAATCAAAAGCTTTCCAGGCAAGCAAAAGTAAAGAGAATTCAGCACCACTAAACCAATTTTACAGCAAATGCTAAAGGAACTTCTCTAGACACAAAACACATGAGAAAGAAAAGATCTACAAAAAAAATAAACCCAAAACAATTAACAAAGTGGTGATAAAATCATACATATCAATAACTACCTTAATTGTAAATGGATTAAAGGTATCAAGCAAAAGACACAGACTGGCTGGCTTGATACAAAAACAAGACTGTAATATGATGTCTACAAGAGACGCACTTCATACCTATGGACACTTCATACTGAAAGTAAGGGGATGGGAGAAGGTATTTCACACAAATGGAAATCAGAATAAAGCTGGAGTAGCAATACTCATATCAGACAAAATAGACTTAAAACAAAGACTTTTATAAGAGACAAAGAAGGACACTACATAAGGATCAAGAGTTCAATCAAAGAAGATGATATAACAATTATAAATATATATGCACTCAAAATGGGAGCACCTCAATATGTAAGGTAAAAACTAACAAATATAAAGACAGAAATTGACAGTAATGCAATAACAGTGGGGGATTTTAATACCCTACCTTCATCAATGGACAGATCATCCAGACAGAAAAATCAATGAGGAAACAAAGGCCTTAAATGACACTTTAGATGAGTTGGATTTAACTGATATTTATAGAACACTCGATCCAAAAGCAGCAAACAACACCTTTTTCTCAAGTGCACATGGAACATTCTCCAGGATTGATCACATGCTGGGCCACAAGGCAAGCGTTGATAAGTTTAAGAAAGTTGAAATCATATCAAGCATCTTTTTTGATCACACTGTCAGAAACAAGATTAGAAATAAACTATAAGAAAAAACTCTAAGAGACACAAATATGTGGGAACTAAACAATATGCTAATAAATAACCACTGGATCACTGAAGAAATCAAAGAAGAAATTAAAAATTACCTAGAGACAAATGAAAACAAAAAAGGTGCAAGTTATGGGATGAAGTAAAAGCAGTTCTAAGAGGGAAGTTTGTAGCAACACAATCTAACCTCAATAAACAAGAAAAATCTCAAATAAACAATCTAACTTTACACCTAAAACAACTAGAGAAAGAACAAACAAAACCTAAAGTTAGTAGAAGGAAGGTAATCATAAAGATTAGAGTAGAAATAAATGAAATAGATACAAAGAAAACAATAGCAAAGATCAATGAAACTAACAGTCGACTCTCTGAAAAGATAAACAAAATTGATAAACCTTATTCATCAAGAAGAAAAGGAGAGGACTCAAATCAGTAAAATTAGAAGTGAAAAAGAAGTTACAACTGACTCAACAGAAATACCAAGAATCCTAACAGACTACTATAAAACTCTGCCAATAAAATGGACAACCTGGAAGAAATGTAAAATTTCTTAGAAAGGTACTGTCTATCTAGACTGAACTGGGAATAGAAACTACGAACAGATTGGTTACAAGTACTGAAATTGTCAGTACTTGTAATTGACAGTAATTTTAAAACTCCCAACAAACCAAAGTCCAAAACCTAATGCTTCACTGGCAAATTTTATCGATCATATAGTGAAGAGTTAACACCTATTCTTCTGAAACTGTTCCAAAAAACTGCAAAGGAAGGAAAACTTCCAAACTCATTTTATGAGGTCATCATCACCCTGATACCAAAACCAGACAAAGATACCACAAAAAAGAATATTACAGGCCAATATCACTAATGAACATAGATGCAAAAATACTCAACTAAATACTAGCAATCCATGTCCAACAATACATTAAAAAGGTCATACACCACGATTAAGTGGGATTTACCCCAGGGATGCAAAGATATTTCAATATCTGCCACTCAATCAATGTGATACACTCTATCAACAAATTGAAGAATAAAAAACCATATGATCAACTCAGTAGATGGAGAAAAGGCTTTTGACAAATGCAGCAACCTATTTATGATAAAAAGTCTCCAGAAAGTGGGCCTAAGAGGGTACATGCTGCTGCTGCTGCTGCTGCTAAGTTGCTTCAGTCATGTCCTACTCTGTGTGATCCCCATCGATGGCAACCCACCAGGCTCTTTTGTCAATTGGAATTCTCCAGGCAAGAATACTGGAGTGAGTTGCCATTTCCATCTCTAATGCATGCATGCATGCTAAGTTGCTTCAGTCAGGCCCAACTCCATAGACAGCAGCCCAGCTCCCCTGTCCCTGGGATTTTCCAGGTAAGAATACTGGAGTGGGTTGCCAGTTCCTTCTCCAAGAGGGTACATGCTGCTGCTGCTGCTTAGTCACGTCAGTAGTGTCTGACTCTATGCGACCCCATAGATGGCAGCCCACCAGGCTCCCCTATCCCTGGGATTCTCTAGGCAAGAATAATGGAGTGGGTTGCCATTTTCTTCTCCAATGCATGAAAGTGAAAAGTGAAAGTGAAGTTGCTCAGTCGTGTCCAACTCTTCGCAATCCCATGGACTGTAGCCTACCAGGCTCCTCTGTCCATGGATTTTCCAGGCAAGAGTACTGGAGTGGGGTGCCATTGCCTTCTCCTACCTCAACATAATAAAGGTCATATATGACAAACCTACAGCTGGCATCATACTCCATGGTGAAAAGCTGAAAGCATTTCCTCTAAGATCAGAAACGAGTCAAGGATGTCCACTCTCACCACTTTCACTCAACATAGTTTTGGAAGTCCTAGCTACAACAATCAGAGAACAAAAGGAAGTACAGGGGATCCACACCAGAAAAGAAGGAAGTTAAACTGTCATTGTTTCCAGATGAAATGATACTATACATTGAAGATTCTAGATGCACCAGAAAACTACTAGAGCTCATCAGTGAATATGGGAAAGTTGCAGGTTACAAAATTAATACACAGAAGTCGGTTGCATTTCTATACACTAACAATGAATTACCAGAAAGAGAAATTCAGGAAAAAAATTCATTTGATGTTGCATCAAAAAGAACAAAATACTTAGGTATAAACCAACCTAAGGAGAAAAAAGACCTATACTTCAAAAACTGTAACATGCTGATAAAAGATATCAAAGGAGACATAAACAGATGGGTGTACCATGTTTATCCAAGGATATACCGTGTTTGTGGAAGAATCAATATTGTTAGAATGACTATACTACCCAAAGCAATATACAGATTCAACACAATCTCTATCAAATTACCAATGGCAATTTTCACAGAACTAGAACAAAAAGTTCTCAAAATTTGTATGGAGGTACAAAAGACCCCAAATAGCCAAAGGAATCTTGAGAAAGAAAAACAGAGCTGCAGGAATCAAGCTCCCTGACTTCAGAGTATACTACAAAGCTACAGTCATCAAAACAGTACAGTAACATCACACACACACACACACACACACACACACAAAAAAACAGAAATATAGGTCAATGGAGCAGGATAGAAAACCCAGAAATAAGCCCATGCACCTATAGTCAATTAATCTATGACAAAGGAGGCAAGACTACACAATGTTGGAAAGACAGTGTCTTCAACAAATGGTGCTGGAAAAACTGGACAGCCACATGTAAAAGCTGAAATTAGATCACTTCTTAACTCCACACACAAAAATAAGCTCAAAATGGATAAAGGCTTAAACGTTAAACTGGATACTATAAAACTCTTAGGAAAACATATGCAGAACATTTTTTGACATAAATCACAGCAACATCTTTTTTATTCATTTCCCAGAATAATGTAAATAAAACCCAAAATAAACAAATGGGACCTACTTAAACTCAAAAGCTTTTGCACAGCAAAGGAAACAATAAACAAAACAAAAAGACAGCTCACAGATTGGGAGAAAATATTTGCAAATGATGTCCCGATAGGGGACTAGTCTCCAAAATTTACCAACAGCCTATGACACTTAACAGCATCAAAACAAACAACCCACTCAAAAAAATGGGCAGAAGACCTGAATAGACATTTGTCTAAAGAGATCATACAGATGGCCAATAGGCACCTTAAAAATCTTCAACATCACTAGTTATTTGAGAAATGCAAGTCAATCAAAACTACAATGAGATACCACCTCACACTGGTCAGAATGGCTATCATCAAAAAAATCCACAAATAACAAATGCTGGAGAGGCTCAGGGGAGAAGGGAACCCTCCTGCACTGTTGGTGGGAATGTAAATTGGTACACCCACTATGGAGAACAAGATGGAGGTTCCTTAAAAAACTAAAACTAGAGCTACCGTAAGACCCTGCAATCCCACTCCTGGGCATACATCCATGGAAAAACATGGTCCGAAAAGATACATGCACCCCAATGTCCACTGCGGCACTGTTTGTAACAGCCGAGACACGGAAACAACCTAAATGCCTATCGACAGAGGAATGGATGAAGAAGATGTGGGGGAGGGGGGGTGTAATGCTATACTACCACATGTAATGTGTTATATTACACAATGTTATATTACTTAGCCATTATGAAGAATGAAAATAGGCCAATAAGGCCATTTGCAACAACATGAATGGACCTACTGAGTGTCATATTGAGAGAAGTTAAGTCAGACAGAGAAGGAGAAGTATCACATGACATCCCTTATATGTGGAATCTAAAAAAACAAATGATACAAATGAATTTACAAAACACAAAGAGACTCACAGACTTAGATAACCAACCCATGGTTGTCAGAGGGGAAAGGATAACTTAAGGACACTGTGAGGGCATGTACACACTGCTATATTTAAAATGGATAACCACCAAAAACCTATTGTACAGCACATGGAATTCTGCTCAGTGTTATGCGCCAGCCTGGATGGAAGGAGGGTTTTGGGGGTAATGGATACACGTATATGTATGACTGAGTCCCTTCACTGTTCACCAGAAACTATCACAACACTGTTATTCAGCTACACTCCAATACAAAACGTTTTTGGTGTTAAAAGAAATAAAAATTAAATTAAAAAAATTATCACAGCAACCTACTAACTGAAATCTGAAATCTGTTATTACTGACAGAGACCGCAAAATTGGGGGCATTAAAACCTCAAAAGAAACTTTCTACCTGAGACTTCATGTAGGTAACACTGAATAATATTAGAGACAGTATTCTAACCTCATACTGTGCCCCCACTTCTGGATAAGCAATACCTCTACTACTGTTTCATTTATCCCTAAATTACAGGTATAATAAAACAACAGTATCATACTGAAATAAATTATTTATTAAAAGCACAAAAATAATGTAGGGTAACAAGCCAAGCAAAAAATTATTAATGAATTCAGTACAAATTAGACCCAATCAAGGAGGTGGGGGAACTACTTAAGGATAAAATCCAAGGGTCATAAAATGAAAATAAAGATCTCAGGAAAAGAGAAACTATAGATAAAATCAAGAGGTGAATAAAAATCAAGAACTTGAGAAATAAAGAAGCTACAATAAAAGACTAAATGTTGACTATAGTGTTTATTAAATACAAATACATTTAAGTATAAAATTGAGAGTAATTACTCCAGCAACAGATAGTCTGATCATATCTGTTTGCCTTAGAGGACCCAAACTATATTCACTGTCCCTGCATAATCACTAATATGACCTCCTTCTTCTCTCACAAATATACTTGTCTGGATAAGGTTATATGGTTGCTCAAGCTTTATAACACTTACATTATGTTCCAAAATTAGAAAAAATAATTTATCAAGCATTTGGAGACAGGAAGGGAATATAAGAGTACAAAATTTTATACATTTTCTACAGTATACAGTTAAATTAGACTTTAAGTAAAACACAGTATTATTGAAAGCAGTAGGTAATCTGCGCATTTGAAGGAAAGAAGAATATTTATGTCTGCAACTTAAAGAAGGTAAACAGTGATGACAGGATAGACACATAATAAAGCAAGCACAGGATAATGCTGATTGTATTCAAAGACTCTGGGTGGCGGTATTTCTGAGTAGTCACTGTAAAATTCTCTCAACATCTATGTACAGTTTGAAACACAAACTAAAATATTGTAGGAAAATGAAATTCACCTAATATTAATGACAGTTGTTTCTAGGTGATTAAATTTAGTGAATTTATTTATTTATTTATTTTTGCTCTCATCTGTGAACATTTCTATTTGGCCTTTTGTGATAGGGTATTATTTTACAAATGTCATTTTATAACCATAATGCTAGTTTCTTAAATAGTTGCCTGTTACCAGCTGCATCACTTTGCCAACAAAAGTCCATATAGTCAAAGCTATGATTTTTCCAATAGTCTGTACAGATGTACAGTTGGACCATAAAGAAAGCTGAGGACTCAATAATTGATTTTTTTTTTAATTGTGGAGCTGAAGAAGATTCTTGAGAGTCCCTTGAAGTGCAAGAAAATCAAACCAGTCAACACTAAAGGAAATCAACCCTGAATATTCACTGGAAGGAATGATGCCAAAGCTGAAGCTCCAATATTTTGGCCACTTAATGCGAAGAACCGACTCATTGGAAAACACCCTGAGATGCTGGGAAAGATTGAAGGCAAAAGTAGTAGGGGGCAGCAGAGGATGAGATGGTTAAATAGCATCACCAACTCTATGGACATGAATTTGAGCAAACTCCAGTAGATAATGGAAGACAGAGGAGCCTGGCATACTACTGTTCATGGGTCACAAAGAGTTGGACCCAACTTAGCAACTGAACAGCAACAATCAGTTACTTCTCAGTTTCTACCATTAAATTATTCAAATAAAGCCTAGTATTGTGTCTCATTCATTATGTCCCCAGTGACCAGCCTGGTACTTGACTCCTAGATGAATACTCGTACAGCCAAGTAGCTAATGGAACAACTTACTAGAAATCCAGAAATAGAATAAAATAGCTCTTGGTGAAGACACCTTTCTCCATCTCCTTGTGGCAGGAGAATTACTCTTTCAAAAACATTTGTTATTATGTGTCAGGAAGCATTTAACAGGAGGTTTCCTGTGTGCTGTTTTGGATCTGTCAGGAATTCTCTGTTCCTTATTAATTCCTAAATACTCGGGAATTAAGAGGAGAGGCAAGCTGTGGGGCCCTAAATGGGAAACCTTAAAAAGAAAGGGGCTAGCTTTGCAGTCGGAAACTAAGATGGTGCCTGGCGGAAGAGATGGGGGCGTGATCTATGTTGTTTGTCAAAGTTTTTGATTGGCTCTCTTTATTTCCGTGCACGTAAACAGCACGTGATCACCATAGACTCCTGTTATAATGAAGGCGCATAACGATTTGACCTTTAACGTGATTGGTGCAACTATGGAAAGTCCCTCCTAAAACCTCCCTGCTTGCCTTTATAAGCCAGGAGCTTGCAGCAATAAAGCGGAACTGCTCAGATAGAACCCCTGTTGCGTCTGATTGTCTCTCGCTCGCCGAGGGGCTGGGTTGGCGGACAGCAGACTCACCTCTCCTCGGGACCCCTCGGCTTTGCTGAGGGAAGTTCCACTGCCTTTTTCTTTCTGCGGAGTGCCCCCCGCAGCAAGCCTCTCCCAGGGACTGTGAAATCCTGGCATTTCCTTCATTAGTTTTTCTATACAGTCATAAATACCCTCTTCCTTCTTGTGAACCATACAGTGAAAGTGATTGTTTACAACTCTCTCTCTCTTTAATATGGATTGCCTACGTTTTTTAAGTCTGGAATTTTAATCTTTATCTTTGCTGAGAATAACTACCTTGTAAGACAGTATATATGCCCACACCATGTTGATTAAAACACCTTTGCTCCATCAGCGCTCTGGTCCCTGTATCTTTCTCTTTCTTTCTCTCTCTCAGGCTATTTCATTGGAGCGCAGAGGCTCTCTGAGTTCACTTTCCTGCCCAGGCATCTAAGACCCCCTCGAGAAGGCACTCTGCACCTTCACCCATCAAGAGGGCGTCTGAGGCCTCCATGAACAGAGCAAGCCCCGTGCCAGGGCTTTAGTGGCTTTCTGCGTAAACCAAGGAATATCAGCCTCTTTATCTCCTTTACTTTCTGATTGTTGACTACGGACCACCAGGTTACGGTCCATTAAAGGACCTCAATAATTATGATAAGAGACAGCAGCCCAATGTTAAAGTTGATCATTAAAACTTGGAAGGAGTGTGTACATAAGGTCCGATATGTTTGGTGGTAATATTCATTTGGTAAAAATATTATGAAAACAAAACATTTTTTCCATTTCACATATGCATGTTATATTTGGAGATAAGATGTGTGTCCACAAAAAGGAGATTAGTTAGATCATAAAATAGTATGAAATGAAACACTATCACAGTCATTAACAAGATAAGACAAACTTACCTCAAAGGACAGTCACAACTTACCTTTAATCCAAAAGGATTATGTATCACAACACTATGTACAGAAAGAACCATTTCATATTTTAAAAATAAACATGTGTGCCTACTCACTAACTTATTTTATACACTGTGAAGTAAAGTGAGGTGTTAGCCCCTCAGTCACATCCGACTCTTTGCAACCACCTCGTCTGTAGCCCACCAGGCTCCTCTGTCCATGGGATTCTTCAAGCAAGAATATTGGAGCGGGTTGCCACTCCCTTTTCCAGGGAATTTTCCCCACCCAGGGGTCAAATCCGGGTCTCCTACATTGCAGGTAGATTCTTTACTGCCGACATACTGTACATGCTAAATATCTTAAAGGATATACAGCAAATTGACAGTGGTTTATTTCTAGAGGAGAAGATTATAGGGGTATATGTATTCTACTTTATAAATTTCTGTGTTATTTGAAATACTCACCTGTGTTACTTTATAAACAACAGTTACTACCAAGTGGAAATACACAGTGAAAGATATACCCAACAAAGAATAGTTAAATGGCAAGACATTCTGATTTTTCTAGGAAGAAATGTGTGACACAGCCAGGGACTGCCTCAGATACTCCACAGGTCTTTGCTGTTCCTACATAACCTTCCTATCTGTGGACTGACTCTGCTCTCTTTGAAGCTTTGTTCATTTCACTTCAATCTAATCTTTACTTTCTAGTCAGACAGTTAACTGAGAAAGTGAACATATTTCAATATATTCCAACTTGAACAATTACCACTACATTCATTTTTATTGATAAACAACTCAGATCATTTCAGTAAAAATGACCTGGAGTAAGTATCAAAAGTTCTTCTTCAATAACCAAGATTTTATGTATCTCTTTACTAAGAAACTGAAGAAAGCAATTCCAGATATTTCAGATCTAATTTAGTGAACCATTAGAAAGAAGAGATACAAGAAACCAATATAAACGCAACAAATAAAACCATTTTCCTGAGTCTAGTAAGATATACTTTTGAGCTTTTCTGGTGATAAACATGCCAGAAATTGACAAATTTAGGGCTATTGAGTTACTGCAGAGGAACACAGTCCTATCTGTGTTAATTGAGTTTTCATTCTGCTACCATAAACATCAATTGCTATTTAAAGGCTTTCTTTTCCAGTCTAAGTACATGGTTGGCCAAAAGGTTCATTTGGGTTTTTCCATAAACCCAAACAAACCTTCTGTTCAATGAAATGGAAAAGCAAAAAGCAGACAAATGTCTGAGTTACTCACAAAATATCAACTATACAATTATGTACAGAGGTAACTCATACATACCTGAAGAAATAAGTATCCTTTCAACTAACCTATCTCTGTACCACTTCTTTTTTATTTCAATCTTTTCAACTCTACAGGTGTGTCTGAACACTTTTATTCCATCTTATTCTCCTCTCTCCCATTTAGGTAAAAGTATTATTTCTTTTAAATCTATCTTTATCTATAAAGACAACACCAAAACAGGTATATAAAATCATCAGCAATATAAAATATAGTTTTATATTTTTTTAATTGGCATAATGTTCTCTTCTAATTTAATACTGAAACTTTTAAGCCATTCTAATTTCAAACTGAAACTTTTAAGCCAAAGTTTTGTTTTAGAAATTTATGCATGTTGACATATATAGGTATAATCATTTATTTCCATTGCTGTAGAGTGTTTATAAGAATTAAAAGCATTTTTAAAATTCTTATGAACAATGAGCACTGTTCACGGTTTTGAGACTCTCTTCATAAGACTTCTTAAACTGGATCTCCACTGCTTCCAGAATCAGAATTAAGACAGACCATGAATTTGGAAAGAGATAAAAATATATCTTCATTTTCACAAATCTCTAACTAAAATTTAACATTTCAATTATAAATGGAAATAACAAACACCAGAGAATAAACAGTATCTGTGACTCTGTCACCAATAAAAATCAGGGGTCTTCTCTTCCATTCTATTTGTCATACATGGCTCTACATACTGTAATATTCCTCAATACTTGGAACTCACAACAGTTATCAGACCTGTCATTAGATTCTTGTTACGACTTCAAAAAGAAACAAACATTATTGCATCACATTTATATTTTGATAACAATATTTCAATGAGGTTATCATCCTTTGTACTTCTACATACATTATTCATTTTAAAATTATTTAAAATTATGCAAGAAGTGTATAGGCTTTGCCAGACTGTTAAATCTGCCCACAGCACATAAAAACGTTAGTAACCAAATATAAGATATTGCCAAATGGTATATCCAAACTAATTATGCTAATTTAGATTCTCATCAACAATATATAAGTTCCTATTTTCCTATATCTTTATCAACACTAAAACTGGCAGATTTTTTAAAAAAATTTTCAGTCTAATGAGCCAACAGTATCTCAATCTTCTTGTAATTTCCATATCCCTGATGATCAATGATATCACATGCATTTTAATGTTTACTAACCACTCAGATTTCCTCTATGAATTGCCTGTTCAGATCACTTACCTATTTTTCAATTGAGTTGTCATTTCTTATCAAATTGTAGCAGTTCCTTACTAGTAATTAACTAGAAATGTATTAGTCATTAATATTAATCATTTGCATGAGTGACAACTATCTTCTGTCATCTAGGACTTGTCACAAAATTTTATTTATGATGTCTTCTGTCATACCCTTCTGTTCCTTAATGTGTTCAAAATCAACTTTTCCTTTATAATCTGCACTTCTTTGTAACTTATTTAAAAAGACCTTCTCTCTCCTTTGACATCATAAAATATTCTCCTAAACTGATAACATTAAATCTTATTTTTCTTATATTTATTTATGGTATGAGGTGATATTCTTATTTTTCTACAGATCACTTTCACTGTCTTTCTTCTTTGTATAAAACAACAAAGAAATAGCTAACAGAGATTAAATGCATGCTACATTCTAGGCACTATAGATAGTCTGTGTGTGTGTTTGTGTATGTGTGTATGTATATGTGTGCACATGTGCATGCTCACATACTGTTGCAAAGATGAGGCAATTTGCTCAAGACACAGAGATGGTTATTTGTGCTGACTGACCACAAACTCTATGCTGTGTATCACAGACACTGCATCACCTCATTCCACCATTAGAAACTGCCTCTAATAAGCTGAACAATACTTTTAACCTTTTAACAAGTGAGTGTAAAAGTGTGAAGCTATAAAAAATGCAATCATTTAAAAAATCCTAGAGGTTCGTGACATTGTACAGGAGACAGGGATCAAGACCATCCCCATGGAAAAGAAATGCAAAAAAGCAAAATGGCTGTCTAGGGAGGCCTTACAAATAGCTGTGAAAAGAAGAGGCGAAACGCAAAGGAGAAAAGAAAAGATATAAGCATCTGAATGCAGAGTTCCAAAGAATAGCAAGAAGAGATAAGAAAGCCTTCTTCAGCAATCACTGCAAAGAAATAGAGGAAAACAACAGAACGGGAAAGACTAGAGATCTCTTCAAGAAAATTAGAGATACCAAGGGAATATTGCATGCAAAGATGGGCTCGATAAAGGACAGAAATGGTATGGCCCTAACAGAAGCAGAAGATNAAATCCTAATTCAAATGGCTTTTTATATTAAGTAATTTTTTAAATAAAGAACCTGAAATGACAATGTATACACAACTATTAATGACTCATTTAAATAGCTCTATGGAAGTATGTAAGAATGCTCTGACCATGCTATTGGTCTGGTGAAAATGTAGCTTGCATCATTTTAGTAAGTGATAATCATTGTTTAAAAGCACATTAATACATAATGAAGACATTATTATCTATAGGCTAATAAATACCAAAATGTTTGTAGCTCCAAACCTGATCTTTCTTTGAACTCCAAACTCATAAATATTGAGGCATATTAAAAACTGAGTTTATTTGAGCAACCCAATTTGTCTTTTGATACTGAGCTGCTTATACACTTTGAATATTAGCCCCTTATAGAATGTATCATTTGAAAATATTTTCTCTCATTTCATTGGGTTATCATTTCATTTTTTTGATGGTTCCCTTTGCTGTACAAATGCTTTAAATTAAGTCTCACTTATTTAATTTTGCTTTTGTTTGCTTTGCCTGAGGAGAAAAATTCAAAAAAAAAAATTATTGCTACAATTTGTGTCAAAGAGTATTCTATGTTTTCTTTCAGGTGCTTTAGGGTTTCCAATCTTACATTTAGGTTTTTAATCCATACCGAGTTTTTTTTCTATGGTATGATAACATTCTCTGATTTCATTCTGTCACATGCAGCTATCCAGTTTTCCCAGCACCAGGAAAAGCAACTTTCTAAAATCTCATTGCCAGTCAATGACAAAACCATTTTTCAAGGTCAGGTTTATAAAACAAAATTCAAGATTCTGTCCTATCTCTATCATTGACACTATAAGATAATAAATTCTTAAGTCAAATAAAAAATGTGTAATTTCAGTTCTCTCAGAACAGATGTACGATCAATTCAAAGGACAAAATTTACTACTCTTTTTAATTTGGTATCATGACAAACTTTCATTAATACTGTAGGAAGGAAATCTCAAACTTCTTCATTTGATGAATCAATAAGATTTATCTTCACAGAGGAGAAAGCAAAAGAATAATTTATAAATATTTTGGAAGTGGTGAGGGTATGTAAGTATTCACACCTTTAATTTACCAACAAAAGACATAGAGATCAGTCACATATCGTCAAGCAGTAGAAGTCCCCCAAAGAGTGAGTGTGGGGATGTTTCCCAAGTCAGTATCATCATAATGGTCAAAGAAACAAAATATTAAAGTCTAAAGGAAACAACTGTGAAAAATAACAAAGTACAACTACTACTGGGGTGAAGGTAAAGTTGGGAAAAAAAAAACACACACATTAAATACCACCTGGAAGGTAGGTAGCTCTCATTTTCTACCCTATCTAGTTCACACAGTTCATTTACAAAGTGAGGAATTAGTAGTAGCAGCAGTCTAGTCACTAAGTCCTGTCCAACTCTTGTGACCCCATGGACTGGAGCCTGCCATGCTCCTCTGTACATGGGATTCTCCAGGCAAGAATACTGGAGTGGATTGCTATTTAGGTTGTGCAAAAGTAACTACAGTTTTGCACTGTTGAACTCTGCCATTTGATATTGGAATACATTCTTAAATAAATGTCATTATGTTCCACATCATTTTAATGCACGTTTCTTGCTTTATGTTTTTTGCTAATGAATTATTACTTGCTGGTTATTTTATATGTATTTTAGACTATGGAAATTATGTTGGACAAAAAGCAAATTCGAGTGATTTTTTTACACAAGTTCAAAATAGGTCCTAAAGCAGTGGAGACAACTCAACATCAACAAGGCATCTGGCCCAGGAATTGCTGACAAATGTACAGTGCAGTGGTGGTTCAAGAAGCTTTGCAATGGAGACAAGAGCATTGAGAACGAGTGGCTGGCCATCAGAAGTTGACCATGACCAACAGGGGGTCACTGAAGCTGATCTCTTACAACGACAAGAGAAGTTGCCCAAGAACCCCAATACTGACCATTAAATGAGTTGTTTGGCATTTGAAGCAAACTGAAGGGTGAAAAAGGTAACTGGGGGCCATCATTTTTTGATGGGATGACCTAAAACCAAAAAAAAAAAAAAATACCTGTCATTTTGAAGTGTCATCTTCTCTTATTCTACACAACAACAACAGATCATTTCTTGATCCAGTTGTGATATGGGATGAAAAATGGATTTTACATGACAGCCAGTGGTGACCAGTTCAGTGGCTGAACCAAGAAGAAGTTCCAAAGCACTTCCCAAAGCCAAACTTGCACCAACAAAAGGGTCATAGTCACTGTTTCATGATCTGCTGAGCCACTACAGCTTTCTGAATCCTGGTGAAATCATTACATCTGAGAAGTATGCTCAGCAAATCATTGAGATGCAGTGCTTATAGCCAGCACTGGTTAACAGAAAGGGCCCAATTCTTCTCTGTGACAACACCCAGCCACCATCTCACAATCAATGCTTCAAAAGTTGAAAGAGTGGGCTATGACATTTTGCCTCATCTGCATATTCACCTGACCTCTTGACAAATAACTACCATTTCCTCAAGCATCTTGACAACTTTTTGCAGGAAAAATGCTTCCACAACCAGCAGGATGCAGAAAATGCTCTCCAAGAGTTCATAAAATCTCAAAGCATGGATTTTTATGCTACAGGAGTAAACAAATTTATTTCTCACTGGCAAAAATATGCTGACTGTAATGGTTCCTATTTTGATTAATAAAGATGTGCTTGAGCCTAGTTATAATAATTTAAAATTTAGGGTCCAAAACCATAATTACTTTTCCAGCAACCTAATACATAACAAAGCTCTCAAGATTCAAAGAACCAAATTTACAAGACCCTGTTTATAAGTAATAAAACATTTTTGGATAAATTGAAAAGAAAATCCAGGATGACTATTTTTAAAATTCAAATATCCATAAATGTTGTCTATAGTCTACTTTATTACAATACAATAATATGTCAGCCTAAATATTAAATCAGAAGCTTTTAACAGAACATTAGTAGAGTGGGGTCTAATTCACACAGTAAATGGTAATCAGAAATTAAGAGCTATAGTACAAAGTGAAATATATCCCAACAACATGAGCAAGTCTACCTCAAAGAAAGCTTAAGTTTATTTGTTCTTTCTTATTCCTTACTAAAGATGCTGAGATTTTATACTCATTTACTTCTATGTGGAAGTAGTTTTTTCTCCCAGCTTTTCCATGAGAGGTTCCAGAATCAGAAGATTCTAAATCATTCCTTGGCTCAGTCATGAACAAACAGTNTCTTTCTTATTCCTTACTAGAGATGCTGAGATTTTATACTCATTTACTTCTATGTGGAAGTAGTTTTTTCTCCCAGCTTTTCCATGAGAGGTTCCAGAATCAGAAGATTCTAAATCATTCCTTGGCTCAGTCATGAACAAACAGTGGAACAGTAACTACGTTATGTAAGTTCTCTAAGGCTATTTGCTCATTTATAAGATGATAAAAAATGATGGTGGTTATAAGTGACCTACCAAGAGGCAAATAAAACACTCAAATCTGTATTTTTCTTCTGTTTTTAAGCTGTAAAGGTTATTCCTTTCCAATTTCACTCTCAATTTTGAAACTTTTTAACTCAAATTTACATAAAATTTCCAAGTCATCTAGGGTGGCAAGCTTGGCATTATACAAAGAATCTGAACAGGACCAAAAAATATAGGTTATAATAACATTAAGCTTATTGACCTAGTATACTACTTATGAATCCCAATGAGACAGGCTTATTTTCTATCTCATGATAAATGTAACATTAAATAAAAATATAAATTTCAATTACCCATTTTAATCTTACATTAGATTCTCTGCTCCATACTATACTCTTCCTTCCTAAACTTTATCCTACATGTCGAATTGATCCAAAAACTTACTAAAGTCAGCCCACACTCTAATTGTATCCTATTCTTTTATCTCAAGCTCCTCTCAAATTTGGAAGGGCCATAGGATCGTGCCCTTAAGATGCTCAGGACTGTGCTAAAATGAAGATTCTGAAAATGTTGGGAATGTGAGTCTCAGATGCTACAGTTTAAGCTCCCAGGTGAAGCTGATACTGTTAATTCATAAACCACATTTTATTATTTAACAATTTCAACATTTAAGAGAAGTATTTAACTTAATTTCAATATACACTCATTAAAAGTATCAGAAACAACAGAGAGAAGTAACAGTGTATACATCACCTCTTTGGGCCAAATCTACATCTAGACTGGAACAGCACTGGAAAGTCTGAAGTGACAGCAATCTGGAGTCTGAATTGGGAAAAGGGTCTGGTGGTGTGTACAGCCCAAGGGTGAGACTTCAAATTACAGTTTTGAGGGCTCCCGCTTATAATCCCAGGCATATCATCATCAGTTTGTATGCAAAAATACAGCTCTGAGTTTCCTTTACCTTTTACAGTAACATTTGTTTCTCCTTGTGAGTCACAAGATTTTCTAGACCCTGCAGGGTTTGGGGGCTCAGGAAGTTCCAAGATCCACTCCCTCTCTTATCTAAGCCACCATCTGGCTTACTGATGAACCACACTTTAAAGAGCAAGGGTCAGGACTTAGAGTGGTCCAGTGGTTAAGACTTTGCCTTCCAATGGAGGGGCTGTGGGTTCAAGCCCTGGATGCGGAACTAAGATCCCACATGCCTCATGGCAACAACAACAACAACAAAAAAAAACAAATAAAAACCGTAAAATAGAATAGTGTTAACAGGGTTTCCCTAATGGCTCAGATGGTAAAGAATTTGCCTGCAATGCAGGAGACCCAGGTTGGGAAGATCCCCTGGAGAAGGAAATGGCAACCCACTCCAGTATTCTTGCCTGGAGAACTCCAGGGACAAAGGAGCCTGGCGGGCTACAATCCATGGGCTTGCAAAGAATCAAATACAACTGACTAACACTTAGTGGTGTAACAACTTTAATAAAGACTCTTAAAATAGTCCACATTAAAAAAAAAAAAAAAAAAGAGTCAAAATATCTATAGCCACAGAACAATCACCTGTGTTTCAAGATCTGATCACCCTAGAACCCCTAATATGCCACTCTCAGATCTTCATCTTGGTTTTACTGGTTCCTTCCGAGGTTTTTCCTACAGACAAGTTCCAGCCTCTCCCATTTAAAATAATAACAAAACTGTTCACTTCTTAACCCACAACATTCAATCATAGTTATTACTCAAAGTTCCTGACAAACTAAAGATGAATTAGCACATCTGATGGACACTGTTCTGGCTCTGCCTTATTTGAACACACTCTCTGGAACCATTAGTCATCCTCTTCTTAGACGTTTTTCCTAGTCTGAGATACCACACATTCCAAGTTCTCCTCCTGCCTCCCCCTCACTGCCACTTCTCAGTCTTCTTCACTATTGTGTTTCTTTCCTTCCCTCCCACCCAGATTTCTGTTTCCATTGTCTTCATTCTATTTTACTGATACATGAATTCATCTGAGTGATTTCATCTACATCCATGGCTTTAACACTTATTATGGAGCCTGAGCTATACTGCGCTCCTGAACCTTAAATGAAACAGCCAAGGACCTCAATTGCCATGTGTCTAAAGTTGAACCTCATGTTCCTAACACCAGTGAATTCACTAGTTGCCTAAGCCAGAAAAGCAGTATCCATTTGGTAATCATCATTCTCCTTCATTCCTCATATCCTAGTAGCCATTCCACCTTCTAAAAGGTTTGACTATCTCCTTCTCTCCAAACCTTCTTCAGGAATACCAGTAGCCTTTTATTATCTCTTCCAAATTAATATTTTCATAACCTGGATTGGCTTTTATTCCAAGAATCTTACATTTAAAACATCTCCAACCTCAAATCCCTTCTACATTACTGTTATCTTTCTAATGGAAGATATGCAGTGTCTCTCATCTCTGGATATTCCCCATTCAAAGTCTCATCTCCTACAATACAAATGTCAATTGCTTTGAATAGTATTTCAGGACCTTAAAGCCTTGGTTTCCATACCAGTCCAGACTCATTTCATGTTAATTCCTATAGACCTCTAATTCTGTATGTGCAAAGGCCCCACCAATTGAAATTCACTGAACTTAGTATATTTTCAGATTGTACCTCATTAATCCTGTTCTCACCACCCAGGATTCTCCATTCACCTCCCACTACCACCTCTCTCTCTCTCGCTCNATGCTCAGGACAATGCTTTACCCTAGAGTCCTCTTAAGTTTACGTACCTTATCCTGTGCCTGTCAGACCATGTAAGTATTTTTATAGTGGGTTGCTGTTGTTCAGTTGGTCAGTCGTATCCAACTCGTTGTGACCCCATAGACTGCCTCGCTCCAGGCTTCCCTTTCCTTCACTATCTCCCAGAGTTTGCTCAAAATTATGTCCATTGAGTTGATGCCATCCAACCTTCTCATCCTCTGTCCCCTCCTCCTTCTGCCTTCAATGTTTCCCAGCATCAGGGTCTTTACCAATGAGTCAGCTCTTTGTATCAGGTGGCCAAAGTATTGGATCTTCAGCTTAAGCATCAGTTCTTCCAATGAATAGTCAGGGTTCACTTCCTTTAGGACTGACTGGTTTGATCTCCCCGCAGTCCAAGGGACTCTCAAGAATCTTCTCCAGCATGACAGCTCCAAAGCTTCAATTCTTTGGTGCTCAGCCTTCTTTATGGTCCAACTCTCACATCTCTACATGACCACTGGAAAAGCCCACCAACTTTATGGACATGAGTTTGAGCAAGCTCTGGGAGCTGGTAATGGACAGAGAAGCCTGGTGTGCTGCAGTCCATGGGGTCACAAAGAGTTGGACATGACTGAGTGACTTTGCTTTCTTTTTTTACTCTGCATATAAGTTAAATAAGCAGGGTGATAATACACAATCTTGATGTACTCCTTTCCCAATTTTGAAGCTGTCCATTGTTTTATGTCTGGTTGTAACTGTTGCTTCTTGACCTGTGTACTGCTTAGTGGGTGGGTGCATATAATTTTATATATATGTAGATAAACATTAATATGTATATTATACATAATACATGTGACAGAATTATTTAAACTTTCTGATGCTTCTACATATTCTAAAGGGCATAGAATCCAATAACAAACCTTTGTCATATGTCATATTTGGTAATGAGCATGAAAGTAAAATTTATAGATGCTAAAATTTCACTTCACTTCACATGCCGAGAGGAGAACTTGAGGGGAGGCTTAAAACAGGAAAAAGATGGAGCTGATGTGGTTAGAGAAATGAACAGAAGATGATAGAAGTGATTTATATTGGGATAGAATTCTGGGGGACAAGAGATTTTTCAGAAACACCCCCTAAAGTTCTCATACTCTCACTCAAGCTGCTTATCAAAATATTTCTTCTAACATATACAGAACTTTCATGAGTTCTGACAAATAAAACTTTAAGAAAGATATTTAAGAAAAATTAACACAGATATAAGTGCACTTTCATTAGAAGGAAAATGGGAATAGGAATTTGTGATTGTTAATTTTACATGTCTATTTGTCTGGATTAAAAGATGCCCAGATGGTTAGTAAACATTACTTCTGGCTGCATCCATGAGAATGTTTCCCAAGAAAGATTAGAATTTAAACTGGTAAGCTGAGTAAAGATCACTCTCACCAGTGCAGGTGGGTATTACCCTATCTGTTGTGGGCCTGAATAGAACAGAAAGGTATAGGAAGAGTGAATTTGCTCTCTTCTTGAGCTAGACATCCATTTTCTCCTTCCCTTGGACATTAGTACTCATGGACTTAGACTAGGTTACACTACCGGCTTTCCTGTTTCTCCAGCTTTAGATAGCAGACTGTGGACTTTGCATCCTCTGTCATAGCATTAGCCAATTCCTGCAATAAATCTCTCTCTTTTTCTCCCCCTATACACACACATATCTATATCTCTATAGGTTCATATTGGTTTTCTAAAGAACTCTGACTAATACAGATATATCTATATCTCTGTAGGCTCATACTGGTTCTCTGGAGAACCCTAATACAGATATGCTAATGTTTATTGATATTCTAATAGAAATAATTCAGTGAGCATTTACTATTTACTAGGCACTCTTCTAGAAAGTAAACATTTCTTTGAGCTCAATAATTCAAGCTTTATTTTACAGATGAGAAACTGAGGCTTAAAAAGGTTAAATAACACACCCAATATTACACAAATAAGTGCAGGAACTAAGCCTGAACCCAGGCCTGATTTCAGCACTAGTGTTCTTACTATATAGCTATATAGTATACTATACTATTGCTATATAGTATACTAAATTTGTGGGTGCTCTCATCTCCTATATTTGAATCTGACTCTATTCACTTGAATTATATAAAATTCTAGCAAAGTAAAAGTTATTAACCATTTGGACTGTGATTAAGTTTCCTTAGTAGGGGATGAAAGGAAATCTAACTTATAGACATTTATCAAGTTGCTGAGCTTTTTNATTTGTGGGTGCTCTCATCTCCTATATTTGAATCTGACTCTATTCACTTGAATTATATAAAATTCTAGCAAAGTAAAAGTTATTAACCATTTGGACTGTGATTAAGTTTCCTTAGTAGGGGATGAAAGGAAATCTAACTTATAGACATTTATCAAGTTGCTGAGCTTTTTTTTTAAGAATTGAAGACATAATTTATTTAGTGTCTATTCTTTAGAGCCTCTGTTCAAACTACTATCCCCCCCTTCAACCCACTTAAAAGCATATTTAGTCTTTACCTATGTACATGCAGGAATATACAGGTACATCTAAACCGAGTGCATTTAAAGATTTAATCATTTTATGCTTGAAATAATAACCAAATAACCTTTTGAAATCTGACTTCAGAAGTATGTAAGGTAAAGCTAAGTGAATCACCAATATTTGTGAACATCAAAATTTATTCCATTAAGGGGTTCTATTTCTCAAATCACAAAACCAAGCCGCACTGTGAATATGACGGTAAAATAACAGATTCTATATCCACAGTTGACTCATCCTGCCATATCAAGTTGATTACAGAGAAGGAAATCTATCTGGCATTTATTATAACTGTCAATCATTGAGATTATTGCTAGCTTTCCTGTATTAGACCAACTCCACTTTCCTTCTGTTTCAATGGTTCTCTAACTTGAATGCTAAAAGATTAACCTGCAGGTTTCCAGGCATACCCTCCAAATATTCTGATTATGGGTCTGGCATAGAGCCTGGGAATCTTTTTAAAATAGAAAACTGAGATGATTTTGTACAGATTACCACTGCCTCACATTAGAAAATACTGCTTCACTTTAATTACTAGAATATTCTCTCCTTATTTTGATGGATGAAAAATAAGTTATTTATAAAAAACATTAAAATATTTACTGAGACTTAACAACATAGAAAAAGAAAGGGAAATTAAACAATATTTATTATCTATTGTTAATCTGTTAACTCCTTGGTAAATATTCTTCTGGAGTTTTATTAATATATGATATGACTATTTGTATATTCTGCATTTATAGTATATTCTAAGTTCTATTATTTGCATATTCTTTTGAGGTTGTTTCTGGTGTTATGTGTCAGCTGTTTTTTGGTTGTTGTTTTTTTTAACTTCCTTTGTATTGATCTCTTTCAAGTTCATGAATCCTTTTTCCCCATTTTTACCACTAGTGTTTATTTAGAAGTTGTTAAATTCAATGTTCTATATCCATCCCTAGTTTATTTGCTAATTCTATTGCTCAAATCTACGGATTTTAGCACAAGAATTCTTTACTGATTTTTCCCTTATCTTGTTTTTATTCACTGAGAAATTTACACTAAACTAACATATTATGATTGTGCATTTGTCAATTTCTTTTTGTATTATTGTCCATTATTGGTTTTCTTTATTTTAAGACTACTGTATTTAAATGCTCAAAAATTACAAATTGTGGTATATTACTGAAATGAAACTTTGATCATTATTAATTGATCCTCTTTATCTCTGCTAATGCTTTCTATTTTTCATCTTATTTTCTGATATTAATGTAGATAAATCAACTTTATCTCCAATATGCTACTGCAGATCAGTGGAGAAATAACTCCAGAAAGAATGAAGGGATGGAGCCAAAGCAAAAACAATAACCACTTGTGGATGTGATTGATGATAGAAGCAAGGTCCGATGCTGTAAAGAGCAATATTGCATAGGAACTTGGAATGTCAGGTCGATGAATCANGGCTGTCCCAAGCATATGTGATGCAAACAGCCTGAATGGTGTTAATGGTGTTATTTCCTGAGGACCACATTACGTGGTATATTTTGGTTTAGACATTTTTAAAAGCAAATTTGTCATCTTACACAGTGAATCCTGGAGTTAACAGTCAATTATATCCATTACAATATACATTTTTAATATATAAATAAAATTTCTGATTCTCTTTTATTTTAAAGTTCATTTTTTACCTTGGGTATAAAAGTATCTTTAAAAAGTCTAAAATATGTATCATTTAAACCAAAAATATAAATTATATATTTGTGAAAGAAGTATATCTCAGAAGAATTTTTGAGATAAAATATATTATTCCCTAAATTAATAAAACAACATATATGCATATTAGTCAGATATTTAACTTCTTAACATTTCAATTGGTTGCCATAAAATGATGGTTGCCATTTAAATAAAACAAGTATTATTCCAGTTCAGTACGTATTTTTTAATACCCACTGGCCATTTTTGAGGACATCTTGGTTCTTTTTATTTACTCGTATTTCTGGCTTCTCCACACAGCACAAGGGCTCTCAGATCCCCAACCAGGGATGGAACCCATGCCTCCTGGCAGTGAAAGTCGTACAGTCCTAACCAATGGACCACCAAGGGATTCTCTTTAGTCCTTTTTAAAACAAAGTGTTAAGTATCAAATGCAAAGTAAACAACTGCTAAAAATTCCTATTTCCCAATATAGAGTATATGTGCATATATGAAATCTATAAAAATTACCCAGTTGATGCAGTATGTCCTACACAATTAATCGCATTTTAAAAGACAACATAGTATATTTTAAAAATCACTCATTGTTTTTGATGAGTAAGCTTATGGTAAATGTAAAAATTTTCTAAACAATAATTTTTAAAAAACTAAACATTCTGTTAGGGGAAAAAAAAAAGCTAACCTATTTTTTTCTACCTCAAAACAATCTTAAAATGTAGTAACACTACGACAGTTAGTTCCATAGCAAAAAAGAACACTTTTAATAGAAAGGACAGATCTTTCTCAGCTTATGATGAGACTGTTTTAATAAACAAACCCAAATTTTAAATATCTGAAGTTCAAAAATGCATTTAATACACCAAAACTACCACGTATCATAGCTTAGCACCATCAACTTTAAATGTCCTCAGAACACTTACATTGGCCTCCAGTTGGGCAAAATTATCTAACATAGAGTCAATTTTACAATAAATTGATGCATGTCTCAAGTAATTTTTTGAAAACTGTACTAAAAGTAAAAAAAATAATGTTTGGGTACAGAATGGTTCTAAGAGTACCAGTTGTTTACCATGAGTTCACAGGTGGCTTCCTGAGAGCTGAGGTTCACAGCACTGCCCGGCATCAGAGAGTGTACCTACTGCATAACAGACCAGGATCAAACCTCAAAATTCGAAGTCTAGTTTCTACTCAGTGCATACCACTTTCACAGCATTGTAAAGTTAAAATATTATAAGTCAAACCATTGAATCTCAGGGACTGTCTGATGAAACTAATCATGCTTATTAAATGTGCAACTGGCTGATCCCTCTAAATGTTTCCCAAGTAATTTACACCTAGATGAAAACCAATTTGGACACAAAGTATACCATCTAGCTGAAAATAATATTTGACTGATCTATTTCTCTAAAGTGGTTTCAAAAGGACTGAGTATTTGTACCCCACACACACACACACACACACACTCTCTCTCTCTCTCTCTCTCTCTCTCTCTCTCTCTCTCTCTCTCTCTCTCTCTCTCTCTCTCTCTCTCTGAATTTCTAATCCCCAATGTGGTAGTATTAGGAGGTGGAATCTTTGGGAAATAATTAGATCATGAGGGTGGAGTCTTCATGAGCTGGATTAGTGTCCTAACACAAGGGACCTCAGAGAACACTCTTACCCTCTTTTTCCCATGGAAAATACAATAAGTCAGTTTTCTGAAACCCAGTCACACCTTGATCTGACTTCCAGCCTCCAGAACTGACAAATTTCTGTTGTTTAAAATCCACCTAGTCTATGGTACTTGGTTACAGCATCCCAAAACGACTAATTAGATGGTATGCTGCTGCTACTTGCTGCTAAGTCACCTCAGTCGTGTCTGACCCTGTGCGACCCCATAAACGGCAGCCCACCAGGCTCACCCATCCCTGGGATTCTCTAGGCGAGAATACTGGAGTGGATTTTCATTTCCTTCTCCAATGCATGAAAGTGAAAAGTCAAAGTGAAGTCACTCAGTCATGTCCGACTCTTAGCGACCCCATGGACTGCAGCCTACCAGGCTCCTCCATCCATGGGATTTTCCAAGCAAGAGTACTGGAGTGAATTCGATGGTATGAACCCACTCAAATTCTCAGCATGAACGAGACAATGTTAGTTAAAAAACGAGATCTAGGGATTTCTCCGGAGGTCCAGTGGTTAACACTCAGGTTCAGTCCCTGGTTAGGAAACTAAGATCCCACATGCTGTGCAATAATTTAAGTAAAAGAAAAAAATTAAAGTTAAAAAAAAAAGTGAGCTCTAGCTCTTATTAAAAAAGAAAAGAAAAACCTAACAAAACTGTGAATGAAAACTCTAAAATAAACTGTGAGGCAGAGTTATCAGAAAAATTACTACAATGTAAATCACTCTCGAGGGGTTAAGAGGCAGCTGAATGCTCTACTAAATCATATCGATTATCCAGGCCCACTTTAACCTACCTGCTCAAAGTGGAAAAGAACCACCAATTTTAAGAATGCACCTGAACCAGAGGGAGAACCTGATGAACATTAACTACCCTAGCTAGGGAAGAAATGAGAGCAGGATGACAACAAAACATAGAAAAAAAGAAGCTGAGTACTAGAGGAAGGACAATGCCTCCTGACAATTTTCTAACCATCACAATTTTCCCAGGCTCACAAAATTCATTTATACTTATAATCATAATTGTTACTTGTGGTAGCAACAATGAGGAATACACGAGGTTAAATCTCTGCAGACCCTGATGGTGAGAGTGGAAAGTGCACAAAGGGCTATCAAGTGAGTGCACAAAAAATGAATACATGACCATGAAGTAGACAAAGAGCAAGACTGCCAGTGAGGCTCTCTTCACAGCAGAACACTGAACTTTCCTTTCTAAGCCCATCTAAGCTAGATCAATTAGTCAAAAAAAATTTTTTTTAAGGCTGGAAAAACTTCCAGGAACAAAATATCACCCCAATATGACAACAGAAATAGCTAAAATCACCTAGAGAAAGAATTCAGTTAGCCAGCTTCTTCAACTCTCTACCTGGTACTGTGAAGATAAGTGTTTGTTTTTTGTTTTTTTTTAATCCATTATATTCAGGATTTCTAAGGAAGCTACAAGATGGAATGTACTTGGGAGACAAATCTCCAATTTCTGCATGTCCTGTCCTGTGAAAGCTGTTCTTCCAGACAATCTTTTCAATGACATCTTTTTGTTTGTTAAATAAAAAGTCTGGGAAGCTAGACACCGAATTTCCCTCTGGGTCAGGGGAGAGATTTGCTTCCTAACCAGAATGATAAAGATATATCTTTCTAGGGCAAAGGATGGAAGGTTTGCTAGATCTCCCATTAAAAGATGGGAAGTTTCTTCAACTCTGGGATCCTCGACTGTGACACACAGCATCCACCAGAGCCCAACTCTGCATCACCCCATTGGATGTAAAGGGGAAAGACAGCCCACTCAAACCTGCAGGTCATTCTGTCTGCTGTGTCTGGAGTAATAAACTACCTAAACCCATTTGGGCTTTCTGTCTCCTTCCAGAACAATCTACAGAAGCATGGCAAGCAGCTGGGGCAACCTAGCAGCTGCTACTACACTGTTGTCTAGAAACCATTTAGCTGCTTGACATACAGAAGCCAGTATGACTGAAGCTGTAATAGCTTTGGAAGTGGCTTCTATGAAAGGCAATATAGTTCTGATTCTCTTGGTTCTCGAAGAAAATAGCCCTAAGCACCCCAGAGGTGACTTGATACTTTGCCAAGAAAAACATAATAGTACCATCCTGAAGTAACTCATATTCAACAACTGAGAGTACACAGAAGAGACAACTATATTTTTAAAGTTAAAAAAAAAACCTAATAGATAATGTGATAGAAAGCAAAGTCTGCAGAATGTTTTAATACAACACATAAGATCTCAAAGACAATCTGAACAGTCAGGTGGCTTCATGGTGCACCTACAGATCCCTGGAGATATGTATTCATTCTTCTGCTTCTGTATGAAAAGCAGAGATAGAGTAATAGTTAATCAAAAGAAACAGCTTAGAAGTCAATTCTTTATTTGAATATTGGTACAACTGCCAGCTGTATTACTGGGGGCAAATTATTTCAACTCTCTTAAGTTCATCTATAAAATAAAGTTGTATTGCATTGTTATTGTGCTTAAATGAGGTAATAACATATACAAAACACTTAGAACATGGCACACAGTAAGTATTTAACAAATGGCAGTCACAGTCATAGTTATTGGTTTGTTAAATTTATGTGGAAACACAAACAAAATGTAAATATTAGTGTCTGTTATAAATTTAAACAACTATGTTTTTAAAATAATTTTCAAATTTCTTCTTCCAAGTTCAAAACTACCAGTAGTGGCTGCTCAATGAAAAGTCTGAGTTTTAAAGGAACGAGAAAAAAAAAGTCTGTATTTGAACTGATGTATTGATAGTTTCATATGTTATAAATACAGCTGACAGATTTCAAATCAAAGAGTACAATCTTTTAACCAATTTCCACTGAGCACCACTGTCTCATCACTGGGGGGTGGGGGTGGGGGGG
>SJYV01048545.1:624894-647732 GCA_006410875.1 Neotragus pygmaeus | reverse complement strand
AAGTTAAATAAGCAGGGTGACAATATACAGCCTTGACGTACTCCTTTTCCTATTTGGAACCAGTCTGTTGTTCCATGTCCAGTTCTAACTGTTGCTTCCTGACCTGCATACAAATTTCTCAAGAGGCAGATCAGGTGGTCTGGTATTTCCACCTCTCTCAGAATTTTCCACAGTTTATTGTGATCCACACAGTCAAAGGCTTTGGCATAGTCAAGAAAGCAGAAATAGATGTTTTTCTGGAACTCTCTTGCTTTTTCCATGATCCAGCAGATGTTGGCAATTTGATCTCTGGTTCCTCTGCCTTTTCTCAAACCAGCTTGAACATCAGGAAGTTCACAGTTCACATATTGCTAAAGCCTGGCTTGAAGAATTTTGAGCATTACTTTGCTAACATGTGAGATGAGTGAAATTGTGCGGTAGTCCCATCACTTCACGCCAAATAGATGGCAACAGTGACAAGTTTTACTTTCTTGGGTTCCAAAATCACTGTGGACAGTGACTGCAGCCATGAAATTAAAAGATGCCTGCTCCTTGGCAGAAAAGTTATGTCAAACCTAGATAGCACATAAAAAGTAGAGACATTACTTTGCCAACAAAGGTCCATAGAGTCACAACAATGGTTTTTCCAGTAGTCATGTATGGATGTTAAGAGCTGGATCATAAAGAAGACTGAGCGCTGAAGAATTGATGCTTTGGAGAAGACTCCTGAGAGGCTGTTGGACAGCCTGGAGATCAAACCAGTCAATCCTAAAGGAAATCAACTCTAAATATTCAATGGAAAGACTATGCTGAAGCTGAAGCTCCAATACTTTGGCCACTTGATGTGAACAGCCACCCATTGGAAAAGACTCTGATGCTGCAAAAGACTGACGACATGGGGAGAAGTGGGCGACAGAGGACGAGGCAACTGGGTGGCATCACTGACTCAATGGACATAAGTCTGAGCCAACTCCAGGAGACAGTGAAGGACAGGGAAACCTGGTGTACTGCAGTCCCTGGACCACAAAGAGTTGGACATGACTCACAGGCTGAACAACAACAAAAACATAAAACAGATAAGCAACAAGGATTTATTGGCTGACACACAGGACAATACTTAGTATCCTGTAATATCTCTAATGGAAACCATTCTGGAAAAAAATGTACTTTTTAACTGAATCACTCTGCTGTACATCTGAAACCAACACAATATTGTAATTCAACTATACTTCTTGACTATGTGTTTTCTGTGAGGAGAGTACACATGTCTGCTGTAAGGCCAGGGCTTAGTCACTCAGTTGGGTCCAACTCTTTGTGACCCCATGGACTGTAGCCCACCAGGCTCCTCTGTCCATGGGAATTCTCCAGGCAAGAATACTGGAGTGGGTTGCCATCCCCTCCTCCAGGGGATCTTCCCAGTCCAGGCTTTGAACTCAGGTCTCCCACATTGCAAGCGGATTCTTTACCGACTGAGCCACCAGGGAAGCTTGGGGAAAAGTCATGAACTGAGAGCAGGAAGATCATGTTTGAGGCCCATGACTTTCCCTTGCCAGCTTTGTTACTTTGGTACCAAAATTCCTGGACTAACATATGTTCTCTCATCTTACAGTGGTAACAATACCACCTGTTCAAAATAATCCCATGAAGAATAAATGATATGATGGATGCTTGGGACTGGTGCACTGGGATGACCCAGAGGGATGGTATGGGGAGGGAGGTGGGAGGGGGGTTCAGGATTAGGAACACGTGTACACCCATGGCAGATTCATGTTGATGTATGGCAAAAACCAATACAATATTGTAAAGTAAAAAATAATAATAATAAAATGAAAGATACTCAAAAAAAAAAAGAAAGAAAGAAAAAACAGCCACTAAGATTTGCTTCTGAGCTCCCGAAGCACACTTTAAATCTGATGATGAAACTGCTGCATCCCACATGAGAGTATGTTATCTAAGAACAGCTACTGAGTCCTATGCTTTAGTCTAGACACTACAAGAAGTATATTACATGACGACACTGTCCAAATATGCAAGTAGCCCCATGCAAATTAGCAAGCAGCCCCCTCACCCAAAAATGAAGAGAAGAAACTGAGCATGTATACATACCAATGAGTTCCTTCAGATGCTGAGGCAGTAACTTTTTAATAAATGACAGACACAAATGTTTTAAGTCTGTTGTCCTTGTATGATACATTCTTATAGGGAAAATGTTCTACTGTGAATCAAGTGTGTTTAAACACAAAGAGAGATGGGACTTGTTTTATATTTAGTTTTCAACAACAACAAACACCTCTATTATTAAAAGTAAACTAGGCTGTAGACTATAGTGTGAAATAGAGCCCCAGTATGAGTGACTCACATCCATATAACAATGCAGTGCAGAATTCAGGGCAGCAGGGGGCCTCTCATCCACACAGACATGACCATGTAGGCTGATGGATGCTCTGCCCTATCAACACATTTTACATTGTGTTTTCCAGATCACTCTTTACATAGCCAGCAACACAAAAAGACCCTTGGATCAGTCAGGGTTCAGTCAGGAAAACAAAAAGAAAACCACTCCATGTCCTCCAAATATAAAGAGATTTAACACAGGAATTAAAAGCAGCTTAGAATGTCATTGAGAAGTGCATAAGAAATTACGGTTAAGACAAACAGCCACCAACAAATTCAGAGCATGGGATTCTCAAGAGCTCATCTGGAAGCCCTTAAACTTCTTGGAGGCTTCCACCAAGTATCTTGGTCTGTAAGAGCTACGTGACCAGTGACGGGCTAAACAATGTGCTCCCCTCCTACCCCTGCAAGGTGTTCACATCCTAAGTCCCAGAAACTTGAAGCATGTAGTAAATGGAACTGAGCAGATGTGATTTAGAATTTTGAAACAAATAAGGTCCCATTGTATAGCAAGGGAACTATATTCAATCTCCTGAGATAAATCATAATGGAAAAGAATGTAATAATGTGTATGTATACACACATATGTGTGTATATTACATATATGTGTATATATTTAACAGAATCACTCTGCTCTACAGCAGAAATTAACACAACATTGTAAATCAACTCCACTTCAATTATTCAAAAAAATAAATCTTGAAATGCAGAGATATCCTACATTAGCTGAGTGGGTCCAATATAATCATTTAAGGTTTTATGAGAAGGAGGCAATAGTATCACAGTATAAGATGTGAAGATGAAAGCATAAGGTTGGAGTGATTCAACTAAAGAATTAAAGTATTCAAACCACCTTCATAAGTTGAAAAACACAAGGAAATTGATTTTCCCCTCAGCTAACCAAAGGAACACAATTCTTACTGAAGGGAAGAAGTTAAAAATTATTAGCAATCCTTTGTTCTGATTTAAGAGGCGAGCCATGACTCANTGATTAGATTGACTAGTTTTCTGTGAGTCATAGTTTCAGTGTGTCTGCCCTCTGATGCTTTCTTGCAACACCTACCATCTTACTCGGGTTTCTCTTACCTTGGGCGTGGGGTATCTCTTCACGGCTGCTCCAGCAAAACACAGCCGCTGCTCCTTACCTTGGATGAGGGCTATCTTATTACCACCGCCGTTCCTGACCTTCAACGTGGGATATCCTCTAGGCCCTCCTGCGCATGCGCAGCCACTACTCCTCGGGGTGCTCCTCCCGGCCGCCAGCCCTGGCCTCGGGTGTGGGTGGCTCCTCCCAACTGCCGCCTCTGGCCTTGGGCTTGGGGTGGCTCTTCAGGGTCACCACCCCTGGCCTCCGGCGCGAGGTGGCTCCTCCCAGCTGCCGCCCCTGAACAAGACCCGGAGCTGACTGTGGCTCAGATCATGAACTCTTTACTACCAAATTCAGACTTAAATTGAAAAAAGTAGGGAAAACCGCTAGACCATTCAGGTATGACCTAAATGAAATCCCTTATGATTATACAGTGGAAGGGAGAAATAGATTTCAGGGCCTAGATCTGATAGACAGAGTGCCTGATGAACTATGGAATGAGGAGACAGGGATCAAGACCATTTTCATGGAAAAGAAATGCAAAAAAGAAAAATGGCTGTCTGGGGAGGCCTTACAAATAGCTGTGAAAAGAAGAGAGGTGAAAAGCAAAGGAGAAAAGGAAAGATACAAGCATCTGAATGCAGAGTTTCAAAGAAGAGCAAAAAGAGATAAGAAAGCCTTCTTCAGTGATCAATGCAAAGAAATAGAGGAAAAGAACAGGATGGGAAAGACTAGAGATCTCTTCAAGAAAATTAGAGATACCAAGGGAACATTGCATGCAAAGATGGGCTCAATAAAGGACAGAAATGGTATGGACCTAACAGAAGCAGAAGATATTAAGAAGAGGTGGCAAGAATACATGGAAAAACAGTACAAAAAAGATCTTCACAACCCAGATAATCATGATGATGTGATCACTAATCTAGAGCCTGACATCTTGGAATGTGAAGTCAAGTGGGCCTTAGAAAGCATCACTACGAACAAAGCTAGTGGAGGTGATGGAATTCCAGTTGAGCTGTTTCAAATCCTGAAAGATGATGCTATGAAAGTGCTGCACTCAATAGGCCAGCAAATTTGGAAAACTCAGCAGTGGCCACAGGACTGGAAAAGGTCAGTTTAAGAAAGGCAATGCAAAAGAATGCTCAAACTACCACACAATTGCACTCATCTCACATTCTAGTAAAGTAATGCTCAAAATTCTCCAAGCCAGGCTTCAGCAATACGTGAACCGTGAACTCNTGGACTGTGAAGAAGGCTGAGTGCCGAAGAATTGATGCTTTTGAACTGTGCTGTTGGAGAAGACTCTTGACAGTCCCTTGGACTGCAAGGAGATCCAACCAGTCCATTCTGAAGGAGATCGACCCTGGGATTTCTTTGGAAGGAATGATGCTAAAGCTGAAACTCCAGTATTTTGGCCACCTGATGCGAAGAGTTGACTCACTGGAAAAGACTCTGATGCTGGGAGGAACTGGGGGCAGGAGGGGATGGGGACGACCGAGGATGAGACGGCTGGATGGCATCACGGACTCAATGGATGTGGGTCTGAGTGACCTCCGGGAGATGGTGATGAACAGGGAGGCCTGGCGTGCTGCAATTCATGGTGTCACAAAGAGTCAGAAACGACTGAGCGACTGAATTGAACTGAAACAATTATGTCAGACAGATTGAAAATTTCTTTTGAATTTTAATGTTTAATTTTAATTGTAAGTTTCCCAAATGAAAAAGAAAATAAAATGTCTATTACTCTTTAAACTTATTTACCAGTTTAACTGGCATCCTGAGGTTGCAAGATACATGATCTGTTTAAGATAATTCTCATCATTTCCAAATACTTATTTCCGTGAATAACTATTCTCTCTGTACTAAGCAATTTCAGAACTGAGTTTTAAAATCCCTAGGAGGATGGTTTCACTCCTTCCTCAGAGGTTTCAGTTTGTTCCTGTTCTTCCCAACAAACAGCCCTCACCACTGCATGAGGTCGAGTCCCTGTAACAAGGATGGATATGTGTGCACACACACATGCACATGTTCATCTTCTTGCACTCCTGCTCATCTGACTGAACTGATACTTCAATTTTATTATCACTTCAATTTTATCACTTCAACTTTATAGCCTTACTAAAAACCTTTTATTAAATAATGTTGTTCTATACACTGACTATCATAACTGTCTACGCTGATTTTATAAGCCACCACTTTAAAGTACAGAAAAATCTAAAAGTGCAAGCTCATCTAGGTTAGTAGACAGAATTCTAAAATAATCCCCAGAGACCCATAACCTTATATAATTCCCTCCCCATGAGTATGGACAAGACATGTGAATGTGATGGACTAGCGCTTCTGTAATTATGTTACCTTATACAGCAAACATGTGCTGATATAAAGTCAGTTAATTTTGAGTTACTCACAAGGGGGATTATACTGAGTGGTCCTGACCAAATTAGATGAGCACTGTAGAAGAAAGTGAAGAATCAGAGAGGCGAGCCTACTGGCCTGGAAGAAAGCAAATGGCCATGTTTTAAACTGCCCATGGAGAGAGCCACATGGCTAAGAACCAGAGGGTGGCCTCCAACAGTGGAGAGAAAACAGCCAGCAAGAAATACACAACCAGGTTCTTCAACTCCAGGAACTGAAATCTACCAACAATTTGAGTGAGTTAAGAAGAGGGTCTAGAGCTCCTGATGAGAACACAGCCTGGCCACAACTGAACGTCAGCCTGGCAGCCTCTCGGCAGAGAATCCAGAGCTCTTACCCGTAGAAACTATGAAAGGCAAAAAAAAAAATGGGTATCATTGTTAGTCACTAAATCTGTCGTCATCTGCTATGCATCAATAGAAAACTAATACAGTCACAAACCACCTTTGTATTTATAGCCTATTTTTGAATGCTCCTAGGGACTATTCATCTTAAGAGGAGGAGATAAGTATGATGGAAAGATACACTGCAAAGCAGCTCTATTATTACAGCACACTTCCTAAGATTACTTCACTAATAGAACAAGACACATTATATACAAACCACAAATGATAACGTCTCAGGAGAAAACCATGAGAAAACAGTGATTGATATATCATCACACGACTCAACCCCCCGTGATAATTCTGTAACGACACCCTGGTTATAACAAAATGCTGGGGATGGTTTTTATCTCCAAAATCTCTGAAGACAAGAGACTCCTACTTAGTTGTCATTGCGGCTATTTTTTCCATTTCTTTCTTAGGTCTGAAAGCTGACTTAAAATCATTTCTTACCTCTTTTTATTAATTGTTCTGATCATCTATATCCAGAAATCAATTATTATTGATGCATTTTAAATCAGACACCAATGAATGATATGAATTCATATTGGCTTATATCTCATAAAATGATCCAGAGCTGAAACAGTCTGTAAGAAATTTAGCTAGATTTAATACTCTTACACAAAAGGTCATAATTTGTAAAGGATAAAATGTTGCCAAATTTCTAAAAGATCATTTAAGCAGAAGCAATATTCCATACATCCATGAAATACTGCAGACATGAAAAACTTTATCTGATACATAAAAATGCTGTAACATCAGGAAATTGGTTTGAGACCTTGGAAGTATGATATGGAGGAAATGAAGGTTAAATGCCTAACAATTTCTCTTTCTAAAACTGCAATACTGTCACCTAATCAAAGGAAAAGCTTATATAAAATTTCAAGATCACAACTGATTTCTTACAGTTTTTGTATCTACAGTGAGTATTCCCCTAATCTCTTAGCTAGATCCTCTCGAGCTACTAAAATGAAAACCTTTCACTGTCCTTAACTTTGCGACCCCATGGACTGTAGCCTGCCAGGCTCTTCTGTCCTTGGGGATTCTCCATGCAAGAATACTGAAATGGGTTGCCATGCCCTCCTCCAGGGGGGAGAAGGAGCTTCCCAATCCATGGCTCAAACCCAGGTCTCCCTTATTGCAGGCAGATTCCTTACCGTCTGAGCCACCAGGAAAGCTGTGTGCTCACATAAAAACCTCTGCTCTTGTATGAATCAGACCTTCAAAACCTTAAGTTCTCCATCCTGTCCAGTCACTATCATCTACGGAACTCTTAGTCACTACCCTTCATCTTTCTTTTACTCTGAGTATTAAGTAAAGTCTGCATAAACAATCTTACCTCCTAGCCTTTCAGCTCTTTATCCTCATCACTTCCAGTAACTAACCTCAACTCCAGCCCTTACAAGCAGGGTCTTACCTGGTACAGTTTCACCTCTGCAATGATAAACTGATATAACCCAGTAACGACAAAAACCAGCTCTCCCAGTTCCCTCACTCTGGTTTCCCCTACAACATTCCGACCCTCCATTATCACTGGGGCCTTGCTTCTTTCCCCTCTCAGCACGGACAGTCTTTTATCTTCCAAGTCACTCATCCCACAGCATGTCTGTTAACTCCCCTTGCCACTCTTTCCATCTCCCACCTGAAACCTCCAACCCTGAACCAATCCAACTGCCTACACTTCTTGTCCCTGCAGTTTCCCTTCTGGGTCAGTTAGAGGAAAAGAAAATCAAATAAGGATTATACAAAACTCATGATTTCTCAAATTATCTGACCCTTCCTGTGACTTAACAATACTTCTTTGTTTTCCTATTCTGTGTAAACTGGGTAATTCTAGGCAAATTACCTGATACCTATTTTAGCTACTTAAGACTAGTCACTGTCCTAGACAACTTACTCCTCCTTTTCAGTTCACCTTCCATTTCACAGAGGAAACAGTCTCGGCCACCAAAGGAACAAATGTGCCTGCAACTGTACCCCTTCTTTAACCCCCTTCTCTCATCAAAAGGTAAGAGAGGTCGCTACCCCTTGTAAACAATCCAAACAGCTTGTATTACAGAGCACTACTGGCTCCAATCTCAGCATTTAAAAAATAAAGGTGGATTTCGCCAACTCATGGGCTGGCAGGGAGACTGTGCTCACCCTCTTCACATGAGGACCCAGATGATAAGAGTATCCACTGCATCAAACATTCCCAGTCCCCTGCCAGAAGGTAAAAGACAATGGTGGAGCATGTAGTGACTCTCGGAGCCTCTGCCTGTCACGGACACATGACACCTCTGCTCACATCTCACAAGCCGAAGTCAGTCACGTGGCCAAGCCCGAGTTGGCAGGAGTGGGGAACTGCAATCCTATCACGGGCATGGAAGAAAACCCAACACTATCTGCAGCTCTAAGAGCTGCCACAGTGCCTATGAAGCTAACCCCACCCGAGTCTCCAGCTCGCACTCCCCTCTCCCAACCTAGCTCTGCCTGGGTTACTTTCTCTCTTCACCTGTCAACCTCTTCTCCAGCTCCCACCCACTTAAGTCTCCATCCCTCCCCAGCAGAAGTGCCTGATAAGAGGCGCTGGCTGTCTCCGCTTCCTCTTGACCCACTCAGGTACTCACTCACTCCCTTCCAGTTGCCGGCCCAGCACTGCAGTCAAACAGCTCTGGCTAAACCCAAAGGTCTCTTACTAGTTTTTGTTTAGCCTGTCGCCATTCGCCGCCTCCGCTGACCTCTCTCTTGCTGGAACATTCTTCTTCTGTGCCATCCCCTCTGCGGGGCCTCTTCCTAGCTCTCCGGTGGCGCAGCCCTGGTCTCTTCTGCAAGCCTGCCTTCTGGAGGACAGTGACGCACTGGTATCCCTGAGGGTCTGCCTTTGCTCTCTGTTTTTACCCTACGTACTCTGGCAGGGTGATTTTAAACCACTAACAAAAATTCAATTCCCACTGATGCTAATGATTTCCAAAGCCATTTCATCTTCAGTCCAAACCAAAGGTCTGTATTCATACATTCTACCACCTCTCAAACACCTCAGTTTAGATTTCCCCCATGTATCGCACACAGTCTTAGAAGGGAACATTATCTTCCTTCCAAAATGCCATCTTTGTTTCCCATTTCAGTAAATAGAATTTCTGTTTTACCAAGAAATGGAGTCCTTATTCTTGCCTTTTTCTTCATCCCACATGCAACTGATCACCAACAGCTGCCAAGTCTGGCTCAGAGAGTTCAAAAATCCAGTGACCATTCTGCATTCTCACTGCCACAACCTGCTGTCAACTCTCATGTCCATTCCTGCCAGAGCCTCTTGGGCAGACTGCTGCTGTTCCTCCAATCTCACATTCCCACCAAAGCTGATTGCCACAGCATTGCCAGAGCAATAAATGTGAGCCTCATCCTCACCTCCAAGATAAAACCTTTCAATTCCTCCCACTGACTTCAAGGTCAATGCTCACAGGGACCCTTGGGATTTGACTCCAGTTTCCATTCCAGCCTCAAGCCCTGTCACCCCGCCCACCCTGTGCATTCTAAGCCAAGCCATGTCGACCTACTTTGAGTTCCCTGAATTTGTTGTGCTTTTTCATACTTCTGGACCTTCACAGTACTAGTTCTTCTTCTTAGAACACTCCTTCCTTCATTAAATCATTTCCTATGTGTACCTTCCATCCTAAAGGAAATCTACCCTGAATATCCACTGGAAGGACTGAAGCTGAAGCTTCAGTACTTTGGCCACCTGATGCAAAGTGCCAACTCACTTGAAAAAGACCGTGATGCTGGGACAGAATGAGGGCCAAAGGAGAAGGGAGCAGCAGAGGATGAGATGGTTGGACAGCACAATCGACTCAATGCATATGACTCTGAGCAAACTCGGGGAGATTGTGGAGGACAGAAGAGCCTGGTGTGCTGCAGTCCATGGGGTCACAAAGACTTGGACATGACTTAGTGACTGAACGACAAATAATGCGTACCTTCAGTTTTCAGCTGACCCCAATGTGCTAACCTACCACCACGGCACCCATCAGTTTCCAGTTTATTCATTTCTCACACCACATTATAACTGTTTTCCTGTCTGAATCTCCTTCTAGGCTAGAAGCAATAGAAAATGTCAGAACAGGGGCTGTCTTATTCGCTGCTTTACCTCCAAAAGACAGCATGATATCTGACATGCAGTATTCATCAACAAATTATTGTTGAATAAAAGAAACAATAGATCGCATTTTAGAGAAATGTCAGTGACATGGCCCTTTACTCAGTAATGTGTGCCAACTTTTAGGAAGATGACACTCAAATAAACTTATTTTCTATCACTTACTTCAATTATATCTATTTAAAATAATCCAAAAGGACATAATGTGAAAAAAATTACATTATTTAAGAAATCAATAGCCAGAAGAACAATCACAAAATTTAAAAGTCTCCTCTTCTTAGGAATTCTGTTATGATTATGATTACTTACAGACAAGTAAGACTAGGAACTCCCTACAATAAAGAAGTTCAGATTTTGGTAAAATATGAGTAAAATAATACAGAAAGGCTCCGTGAGATCATCTACTATGACATGAAGGAATCTTGTGAAAATGCAAAAACAAAACAAAAAAAAAAGGGGGGCTGTAATTTATGTAAAAATGCCATAGAGCTAACCTAACTTTACAAAGGAAAACACCACTGTTTCTTTCACCAATTCCTTTTTAGATAATGAAGTATGTTCTTTCTGTTCTGCTAATATATATCTCAAACCCTAGAGACTGGTGCTAATGATGGTACTCAGAAAACTGACTTCTTCTTTAAGGTTTCTTATCTATNAAAACACCACTGTTTCTTTCACCAATTCCTTTTTAGATAATGAAGTATGTTCTTTCTGTTCTGCTAATATATATCTCGAACCCTAGAGACTGGTGCTAATGATGGTACTCAGAAAACTGACTTCTTCTTTAAGGTTTCTTATCTATCATGAGTTACTACAGAAATAGTAACTATGCCATATTGAAAACTAAAGTGGTGCACAGCAATAGCTTATTATTTTAATTTGTGGCTTTGTAGATTATATATTTGAAATGGGAAAAGATAAGGCAAGTGTAAATCTAATTGCTATTTGACAATCAAGTAAAAAGAACTTACATAGCTCTGCCACCATTAGTTTTAGTTATCCTCTGTGGATCATATAACTCAAACTGTTAAAAACTGGTATTAGTAAAGGTTCTTTAGGATAAGGACATTGTATACAAATCAGAGCAGAACTATTACTAAGATTCAACCTCTAAGACAAAATTACCTTTGATATTTAGTGAAACTACCATAAATCATTAAATATCATATTTCATATAATCTTACCATTTAAGAAGGAGCTAAGCAAATGTTTAATCCAACCACTTTTAACTTTTTTTTATTTATTTTTTTACTTTATTTTACTTTACAATACTCTATTGGCATTGCCATATAGTGACATGAATCCACCACAGGTGTACACAAGCTCCCAATCCTGAATCCCCCTCCCACTTCCCACTCCACANTCCACTCTATAAAGACTACCAAACAGTAAAATAAGAAGAAAAGACAATGAGAAAGCAAATGACCAAACCAAATTATACACGTCACAGATTTTCAATTAAAGGCCAAAGAAAGGTGACAAATCAATAGCAAAAAAAAAAAAAAAAAAAAAAACAGAGGTAATAGTGGCATTCAAATAATCTCTGCTATCAGTCATTCTGCTACAAAGCCATGTGTAAAGTCAAGTTGCACAAGTCAGGGCTGATGAACGTTCAAAAAAGTCAGCATCATGTCAGCATAAGACGACCTTCATTTGATCGTTCCCTCCCCTCAACAACAAAAATTCAGCACCTCCTGAAAAATAAAAGTAACTCTGTAAGAGCTGAGGAATCCAGAAACCCAAACTGAGCTGACTGGTGGGGCACTATCTCTGTCAGAGCAAACATTCAAAGTCTGGAAAAGGAGAGAATTTACTCACATGTGCAGATATCAACGTAAGGAACCAAGGATCACAAAAATCAGGTAAACAGGATACCACCAAAGGAGACTAATAATGCTTTGATAACAGATACTAAAAACGTGCAGATCTAAGAACTGTCAGGCAAATTTCTTAAAGAATTTTATTAACCTACAAGAACATGCTGACAAATGAAATTAGGAACACAATGCTTCAACCAAACAAAAAGATCAATAAAAAAATAGAAATTAAAAAAACAGAAATCCCAGAGCACAAAGATACAATACCTGATCAGAAGAATTAAACAGAGTTTCAAAATCAGACTCAAACACAGAAAAGAAAGAATCTGGACAACTGAAATCATCCAGTCAGAGAAGCAAAAGATAGAAGAAAGCCTACAGGAATTATGGGACACAATCAAAGGAACAATGCTTGCAATATAGGAATTCCAGAAGGAGAGGAGAAAGAAAAGGGGACAGAAAGTATATTTAATGCGACAACAGAAGAAAACCTGTAGAGGGAAATAGACCTCCAATTCTAAGATGTACAGAGCATGCTAAATATGTTACACCCAAACAGGGCTTCCCAAGTGGCGCCGTGGTAAAGAATCCAATCGCCAATGCAGGAGATGCAAGTTCGATCCCTGGGTTAGGAAGATCCCCTGATGTAGGAAATGGCAACCCATTCAGTACTCTTGCCGAGACAATTTCATGGACAGAGGAGCCTGGCAGGCCACTGCCCACAGGTTTGCCAAGACTGGTACACAACTGAGTGTGTACACAGACACAGACAAACATACACAGCATTACACTGAGACACTTATCAAATGCTGTAGGAAAAGTAACCATGATAAAATGGTTACTGCCAAATCTTGAATCATTTGAAGAAAGTAATGATGACATTCTCAACACCCAATTTAGCAGCAGAATCTGTCACATAAGAAAATATTCATGAAAAACCATGCACATCAAATGTCTTTAAGTTTCTTTTGAAATGCCAAATCAATTTATGCTAATCATGAAAATTCACTTTGGAAACATAAAACCAACCACAGAACATTCTGGGAATTCATTCACTAATATAAGCACCAAAGTTGGCAATTCATTAAGCACTTATGTTCCAGGCACTATGCTAAATACTTCAGAGGATTATCCCATGAAGGGTCACAACTCTATAGCAGGGACTAACAGACCATCTCTACTTTTCATATGAAGAAGCTGAAGCTTAGAGAGATTAAGTAATTTGACAAAAGTAGCCTTACTAAGCATTTACCAAGTACAAGGCACTATGCCTGAATATGGAGGATAAAAATATAAAAATAAACCTACAATGCTTCTTCTCAAAGGGCTTGCAGAATAAAAGGAATGACAGACAACAGGCAATAATTCAGCCAAGAGCCATACAGAAGAAGCACACAGGCCATGGATGTGAGCACAGGGCGCATGTGTGCTCAGTCACTCCAGTCGTGTCCAGTTCTGAGACACTATACAACCCCATGGACTGTGCCTGCCAGGCTCCTCTGTGCATGGGATTCTCCGAGCAAGAACACTGTAATGGGTTGCCATGCCCTCCTTCAGGGAATCTTTCTGCCCCAGAGATCAACCCCGTGTCTCCTGTGTTGCAGGCAGATTCTTTAACCACTGAGCCACCTGGGAAGCACATGGTAGGAATTCCTGATTCTAAATGGAGAGGAAGGAATAACCTGTTTAAGTTAACCCTAGAGAGAAGCATGTACTAGTGGCAAGATCCAAAACAGGAGAGTTAGACAAAGCCTCACTCAGGAAAAGCACTCAACAGCGTGAGAAGAACATTGAGTCCATTTTACTGGCATTTAAAACAGTAATCCTCCAAGACAGCATTGATTAGAAAGTCCCAGGGGACATCTTCGGCTGGGGTGAAGGAAGAGGTGGAAAAAAAAATCATGAGTAAAGGTTTGAAACCTAGTAAAATGTGACCTGATTTCGGACTCTGGCAAACAGATGTGTGAAGATGCTTTACTTAGTGTTAGAGGTTGTAGGAGGCAACACTTGGGAAAGAAAGATGGAATAGAAACTCTCAGACTTTCTGAATTCATGTAGGTTACAGAGTTCTGTCTTTTGTGACTTTAGGCTCCCCTCAGCCTAAGTTCATTTATTTAAACAACTTGCTAAAGAAAATGATGGCCTAAGTTTATAAATTATGTTCTCAAAGGGGTCAACTCTAAGTATCATTAAAGTTCATAAAAGATAAGTTATGAAAAGACAGACAAAATAATAGTGTAATCAAAATAAAATAGAGGGGAGAGGCAGAAACAAGGAAGGAGTAACTGAGCATGGGGATAGGGAAATAGAACCCTGGTGGCAGGAAAACTCCTTTCTGGTCCCAGCTTTGTTATTTAGCCTGGAATCGGATTTTCCTGCTTTATCATTCTACAGCGCAGTGTTTAAACCCTCCTCGCCCCGCACCCCCCCCACACACATCCTCCTGATGATGTGGAGTCCACTGGGCATCAAAGCCCACGACTCAGGCAGCTCTCAGGAGGAAGCCAAGCTGAATCACAGGGCAATTATGATTCTGTTACACCTTGACTCAGTCACTCTTTCTCCCCATAAAGGCTCCAAGAAGGGGGGTGGGGGGAGAAATGTACAGGAAACAAGTGCAGGACACAGCAAAGCCACTCCACTTTCACGAGTGAGAAAAGTCTTTTATTCCCTTTAAAAGATTTCACTGTAAAAAAAATGAACCAATCAACACTGCACAAAACCAGCTCTTTGAGAAAGGTCCCTGTTTTTCTGCTTAATCGTAACTCAAACGTTAAATGAAAGTTTATTAAAATAAGATCTTTTTTAAAAGAAAATATCTTCCTGAATTTTATTTCACATATGTTTAAGTTACATATCAACCTATTACATATGCAAAAGCAAAAGGGATAAGTAATTTTTTTAAAAAACATTCACACAGAAAGCAGCATACAGCAAATATATCTCAGGTATACTTACTCTCTTCTACTCTTCTTGGGCTAATAGATTTAAAGGCACATAACAAATTTATGCCTAATTTCTTTCCTACCATCTTTTGGACATAATTTTTGGAAAGAGAACTTCATTTCATACAATAAAAATGAAATTATTTCAATAAAAGGAACACATGAATATTCACTTCAAAGACAAACACAAACTTCTAACACTGACCACTGATATTCAAAGATTGGCAATGACTATATATATTTAATGGTCCTTCACTAATATTTAATAACTAACTCACATACCAAAGTAATTGTTNTGAAATTATTTCAATAAAAGGAACACATGAATATTCACTTCAAAGACAAACACAAACTTCTAACACTGACCACTGATATTCAAAGATTGGCAATGACTATATATATTTAATGGTCCTTCACTAATATTTAATAACTAACTCACATACCAAAGTAATTGTTAGGTGACTAAAACATAGTGTAGAAAGAGTTCTTTGGAGCAAGACTGTAAACTTACAAGTTGTACAGTCACGTATAAAATTTTTAATGCAAGATGACCTTCCTCAGTAGAATGCTTTCAAATACAAAAAATCAGAAAATTCAATTTGAAATGTAAACAGTAAGAAGGGCTTCCCAGGCACGCCAGTGGTAAAGAACCCACCTATCAATGCAGGAGACATAAGAGAAGCTGCTTCAATCCCTCCAGAAAAGATCCCCTGGAAGAGGGCATGGCAACCCACTCCAGTATTTTTGCTTGAAGAATCCTATGGACAGAAGAGCCTGGCAGGCTACAGTCCATAGGGTTGCAAAGAGTCAGACACAACTGAAGTGACTTAGCACAAGCAATGAGAAAGCTTGTTAACTCAACAAGGAGTCCACAGTAGAGCAATTCCAAGGCTAGTTAAGCCATGCCATCAAGTACCCCTGGCTCTTCCCTCTTTTCTATTCTGCCATCATGAACTTACTGGTTTTGACCACAGGCTTGTATTTTTGTGGTTCAAGATGAGTTCAGCAACTCAAGCATCACATCCTGATACACACATTCAAAGACAGGAAGAGAGAATTAACCCCACCCCAATCTTGGATCCTTTATAAAGAAGGAGGAGGAAACTTCCAAAAACCGTACAAAATTGTATCATATGCTCACTCCTAAACCAACCATTAGCAAGGTACTGGATAATCGTGATAATCTTCGACGAATGAAAATGACTGCCTGGGGCTTGGGAAAGTCCCAATTTCTCCTATTACTTAAATCAAACCAAGGAATACTGTTAACAAAGACAAAGGTAAGGCAAACAAAACTGTCACAATCACCAAGATGTTGTGAAGATTATAAACAATTTAAGTGAAATGCCTGGCATTACGTCTTCTATCTACACTGATGTTTTTTTCACTTCCTGATACAATTTAAGCCTTAATTCTAACTCCAAAGTTTGTTAAATTCACTAAATTACAGAAAGGCTTCTCATTCAATATTTAAAATGAGTAGTAAGCAGAGTTCACAATTTGTAATCAATTTTGTACCTTAAGTTTTACCACAAAATCCTATGAACTAACTTTCCAATGGTTTGCCTTTTTTCTGGGCAAAGAGAACACAATTTTTCCAAAAGTTGAGTCAAATCATGTTGATAACAATATTAAGCCACCTCTAAAAATACATATCTAAAATAAACAGACAACAGTTCCATTAAATAAAATCAATAACACAATTTACCTAACCTAGAGTGTGGTGTCCCCCTTTTCATTAAAGGTAGCTAAGCTCTCACAGTAGCATTCAGGGGAAAGAAACATCCTTTTCCACTTTCAAACATCAAAATGTTAATAGGTATCTTCACGTAAGCAACCAAAAATGTAGTAACCAAAATAAAAAAAGAAAAGTAACCAAAAAAGGCAGTAACAAATATGTTAGAAAATACTTCCTTTCTTAACTTTTCTCAATTCATTAATGGCTTCAGGATGCTATGCTTCTAAGTCAGGACTTTTCATCACAGATTCATGAAACATGCTGTAATATAAGCTTACTGTTGACGCTGACCTTTTTCTTTTTGACATTAAACCGAAGCAGACAACCAGGCAGGTACAGATACCTATTACTACAACAACAAGAACAAAAAGATACTCTCTATTCTTTGTAATACTATTTTGAAGTTTTACAATTCAAACTAAGTCTGTGTTTTACATCTTTACGTGTAGAATTCTGCAAGATGCTCTCCTTAAATCTACGTACAACTCTGCAAGAAATTATGTGAAGTCAGCCTTTGTGTAGAGAAGGCAATGGCAACCCACTCCAGTACTTTTGCCTGGAAAATCTCATGGGTGGAGGAGCCTGGTAGGCTGCAGTCCATGAGGTCGCGAAGAGTCAGACAAGACTGAGCGACTTCACTTTCACTTTTCACTTTCATGCATTGGAGAAGGCAATGGCAACCCACTCCGGTACTCTTGCCTGGAGAATCCCAAGGACGGGGGAGCCTGATGGGTTGCTGTTTATAGGGTCGCACAGAGTCGAACATGACTGACACGACTTAGCAGCAGCAGCCTTTGTGTACAGTGTGCAAAACATAAGAACTACCAAGATATATATATGGCAAGTGATTACTAAACTAGGTTAAAATGTGTTCGCCATAAAACAGCACTGTTAACAGCAATAAGAAAACAGATGGGCAGAGGGCCGGATGGACAGTTTCCCTTTAGATACACTCAATTTAAGCAGCAGAAATCTGGCCAATAGATAGGAAAAAAAACCTAGAGAGATTAACATAAATACTACCTATTTGGTCCATACATGTACATGAGTACACCTACACACACAGACACACCCACACACAGACACACAGTGTTAAGATGACAAATATACATCTGTTCATGACCTACCTGTCCTCTAGCAGGAGAAACGTTACTCTGACACTAAGCCCAAGGTAAATTTTCTGGTGGGATTGGATCATGTTGTTCAGCTGCTCAGTCATGTCTCACTCTTTGCAACCCCATGGACTGCAGCACGTCAGGCTTCCCTGTCCTTCACCATCTCCCAGAGTTTGCTCAAATCCATGTCCAATGAGTGGGTGATGTTATCCAACAATCTCATCCTCTGTCACCCCCTTCTCCTGCCTTCAACCTTTCCCAGCATCAGGGTCTCTTCCAAAAGTGGGCTCTTCACATGGTCTAATACACCAATAAAACCTGGAGGCTACTTAAGGTAGTCACAGCCATACTGATCACTCTTACATCCAAACTCACTATTTAAGGCAAAAGAAAACATGCGCAAGTAAATGTGCCCCCCCCCAAAAAAAAAAAGTTAACAAACACCTGATGAATCTGTGGGTCAAGTTTCACACTGCTGTCCGCTCCGTCTCCATGTCCTCCATGTAAAGAGAACACCTACAAGGGACTGAGTGTGCAGATGCTGTGTCTATGCACAGAAAGCTGAAGCGCTCATTTTGACAAAGGTACGGTCCCTTACGTCAGCAGACAGGTCACAGGTTTCTATATAACTTGCAAGCACAGGCACTGACTAACTGTGTTCTACAGCATCTTTTCAGGGATGTCTGTACAGCACACAACTTTGTGACACATGGTCCCTTCCAGAACACCCAGCAGCTCTATTCACTTTCTACTTTAATGAAGATGGTGTCTTCCTGTAGAGCTAAAGCCAGCTAAGTTTACTGCCCATTATGAAAGATCTGGTTCCACAAGCTCAAGGTTCTCTTCTGCTCCAAAATTTACATTACCAGTGTCAGCTGGCCTGTGTCACTGGCACAAATGCTGATATTCTGGCAATTCTACTGCTGTAATAAACTGTCCAGCTGTGACCCAGGAGTCCTGTGCCTTCTGCCATTACCCATGAGACTGCAGCAGGCGAAACATTCACAGTTACTGACAAGCAGCTTTGGCCACACTAAGTAAGACGTGTCATCTCCAATTACTCTTCAAGGAGTCACCGTACACAAAATCTAATCTACATGACACAACAATCTGACATCACCATGACTGCTGTACATGTGGATACATATCAATGTATAATTACTATGCATTTCTTAAAGTGGTACTCATATGTTTACAAGCTATTTCTTCCACCTAAGTTCTCTGCTTAAAGGTAAAATCGAAATCCACTGCTAAGTTTCATCCTTTCCTTACCATTTGCTAAGACAGTAAAGTATTAAGTAACTGGATACTGGATACATACATCTTAGTGTAAAATGTGCTTACAGAAGTTATCTCAGGGGCAACTAATACTGTTACTTCTCTTAAAAAATATGAGTCACTCAATGTTTCATATTGTATGATCATTGTTATCTACATGTTCTAGCCTGTTAGCTAATCATTTACTTTGCAGAAAGTATAATATATATTATAGTTGTCCTTCAGTATCTGATGGAAAGACCCTGGTGCTGGGAAAGATTGAGGGCAGGAGAAGGGAACGACAGAGCATGAGATGGTTGGATGGCATCACCGACTCAATGGACATGAGTTTGAGCAAACTCTGGGAGTTGGTGATGGACAGGGAAGCTTGGTGTGTGGCAGTCCTAGGGGTCGCAAAGAGAAACGACTGAGCGACTGAACTGAACTGATCTGATGGAAATTAGTTCCAGGATCCAACAGGTACCAAAATCTGAAACTACTCAAGCTCTTTATCCTACCAAATGGGGGGACAGCTGGCCCTTTGTGTCTGCAGATACAGGATCCACTGATATGGAGAGCTGACGGCAGCTACTTTTGATGGTGGCAAAGTCACTAAGTCCACTGGAAATCATTACAGAATTTGAGCTCTTTTATACTATTAGAAGTCATTACAGACTGAAACAATTCTAAATGAAGCTGATTAAACAATGTAAGAAACAGAGAAACTGTCAAAATAATGGAAACCCATGAGATACCAGAAATGCAAATGATATACTATTAAGAAACCAGAGTCTCCTGCAAATCCATACCACTTAACATGAGGATTTAAAAATCAATTAACAAGACTGTATTCAATGTAACTAAGGAAGTGGACTATAAAAATCTCTAGTTGATTTTCTTTCCCTATTCACTTATTTCTCTTGACTATACTCTTAAATAAAGAACATAGGAGAGCTAACTATATTTAGTGAGTGAAAATGTCTTCGCAAACAAATAAGTATATATAAATATAGACAGACACACACATAGCCATATCACCAATTGTTCCATGATTTAAAAACCTCCTTTTGGAAAGTTCTCAAACAATCTAAGAGTTTGGGATTCCCAGTGTTTCAAAATAAAGTAAGTAACAATTTATTACATAAACCATAATTTAGTTATTACAAAGTCAGTTAACTCAGCAAAAAAATTTTACGTTTTAGGATTTCATTTTGTCTATCCTCTTTCATTTAAATCAGGACACATAATTAGAGCACCCAAATTACTGATCATTTGTTATGTGCATTGTACTAAACACTTTAAATTTAGTCTTATTTAATCCCAACAATACTGAAATGTAGGTATTATGTGTTTTTAAGAAACATAACTAAAATTCAGGAAGTGATTTAATGTCAAATAATTAGACCGGGTATAAATTGTAACCACACCATCGGTTCTATTAAAAAACCTACAATGGTAACTACTACCATCATAAATGTGACTTCCTTAAAAGCATCCAGTGTCCAGTTTCTGATTCCAGGTTCAACTGTAGGTTCCCATTTGGATTCCCCAGCACAAAAGGAAACACCATCCATGCCAAGTCAGATATTCTGACACTTATGTTAGTAGTATTTATTGTAGTAAATTAAGTTCCAACTGTTATTATTTCTCTGGTTCAATGATGTCAAATCTCATACTGGGCATCAGGTTCTAATCTAAGCAAAAAAGAAGCCAACTAACCACATATGGTCAAAACAACACTGTAATAGTCCTAGAAAAATAAAAACACTTGAGACTAATCACTTTTCAGTATTTCCAATAAAGAATGTTTTTCTCTCAGTATTTGAAGAGACCATAGTTTGTTTTTTTTTTAACTGAAGGATAATCGCTTTATAGAATTTTATTTTCTGTCAAATCTCAACATGAATCAGCCACAGGTACACATGTGTCCCTTCCCTCCTGAACCCCTTCCCGTCTCCCTCCCCATCCCACCCCTCTAGGTTGATACAGAGCCCCTGATTTGAGTTCCCTGAGGCATACAGCAAATTCCCATTGGCTATTTTACATATAGTAATGTAAGTTTCCATGTTACTCTTTCCATACATTTCACCCTCTCCTCCCCTCTCCCCATGTCCATAAGTCCGTTCTCTGTGTCTGTTTCTCCATTGCTGCCCTGTAAATAAATTCGGTACCATCTTTCTAGATTCCATATATATGCATTAGTATATGATATTTATCTCTTTCTGACTTACTTCACTCTATATAACAGACTCTAGGTTAATCCACCTCACCAGAACTGACTCAAAGTTGTTCCTTTTTATGACTGAGTAATACTCCACTGTGTCTATGTACCACAACTTCTTTATCCATTCATCTGTCAATGGACACCTAGGTTGCTTCCATGTTGTAGCCTTGTAAATAGTGCTGCAATGAACACTGAGGTACATGTGTCTTTTTCAATTTCGGTGTTCTCAGGGTATATGCATGCCTAGGAGTGGGACTGGTTGGTCATATGGTAGTTTTATTCCTAGCTTTTTTAAGAAATCTCCATACTGTCTTCCCTAATAGCTGTATCAATTTACATTCCCACCAACAGTGCAAAAGGGTTCCCTTTATCCACACCCTCAACAGCATTTATTGTTTGTAGACTTTGATGGTGGACATTCTGACCGGTGTGAGGTAATATCTCATTGTAGTTTTGATTTGCATTTCTCTAATGAGCGATATTAAGCATCTTTTCATGTATTTGTTAGCCATCTGTATGTCTCTTTTGGAGAAATGGCTGTTTAGGACCATAGTTTTGTAACTGAGCATTAGAAAGAGAACTAGACTATGTTTCAGAAATATGTATGCTCATTTGGTAAAGCATTAAAATTTCAGCTATTTGTTATTTTGCTCTTTTCCTTAAATATGTATATTCTACAATATCACCATGTAGCAGTATTAGACTCTCCTATTTAAGAGAAAGTTTTGGAAGACATCCTTTTTTAATCCTTAACAAGTTTCTCCAAAATACTGCATTTTTAAAATACCTTTTATAAAAAGAATTTAATGGAAACAGATGTTATCGTAATTTATGAAAGTTAGAGTTAGTCACTCAGTCATGTCCGACTCTTTGTGACCCCATGGACTCTGTCCATGGAATTCTCCCCACAAGAATACTGGAGTGGGTTGCCGTTTCCTTCCCCAGGGGATCTTCCCCACCCAGGGATAGAACCCAGGTCTCCCACATTGCAGGCAGACTCTTTACCAACTGAGCCTACAGGGAAGCCACTTATACTAAATTAATGCATGTTGTCACATGTTAAAGTAGTCATATTTAGAGATGCTAAGATGCTTTGAAGATGTACACTTTTCAGACTTCTTTGGGGGCTTTTTTCTTCTTTCAATTGAAAGTAACCACAGTCACAGAAATCTTTCTAGGAGACAAATCATAAGAATTTTCCTGGAGTTCCTCATCGTTTTAATTGCCATCTGCTCTGGTAATCCACACAAAAACTACTTTTCAAATCTCCTCCTTTTCTCAAGAAAAACTATGAAATCTAAAACTCTAGGAATGTATATAAATACCAAGCGGTGGGGGGGGGGGGGGGGAAT
>SJYV01048545.1:554383-620496 GCA_006410875.1 Neotragus pygmaeus | reverse complement strand
CATTACTTTGCTGACTAAGGTCCATCTAGTCAAGGCTATGGTCATGTATGGATGTGAGAGTTGGACTGTGAAGAAGGCTGAGCACTGAAGAATTGATGCTTTTGAACTGTGGTGTTGGAGAAGACTCCTGAGAGTCCCTTGGACTGCAAGGAGATCCAACCAGTACATTCTGAAGATCAGCCCTGGGATTTCTTTGGAAGGAATGATGCTAAAGCTGAAACTCCAGTACTTTGGCCACCTCATGAGAAGAGTTGACTCATTGGAAAAGACTCTGATGCTGGGAGGGATTGGGAGCAGGAGGAGAAAGGGACGACAGAGGATGAGATGGCTGGATGGCATCACGGACTCGATGGACATGAGTCTAAGTGAACTCTGGGAGATGGTGATGAAAAGGGAGGCCTGGCATGCTGTGATTCATGGGGTCGCAAAGAGTTGGACACGACTGAGCGACTGAACTGAACACCATATAATAGTAGAAACAAACTATGACATTTATGCATATTAATATATGGAATGAATTTTACAACATAAAGATCCACACACAAAAGTAATATATTAGGGTTTGTAGAAATAAAGATCAAGATCATCCAGATGAGAATAGGCAAAGGCTGCTTATTCAGTGCTTGCCACATCAAGTGACTCAGCTAAAATCACTTGAGCTTGTGCACAGACTCAAAGGCAGGCAGAAGAGTAGGAAACAGCAGTGGAAAGAGAGGAAGGCTTCCTGTGCAATGATTGGAGGCTATAGACATGACAAAAGCTATAGGTGAGCTAACTAGAAAGGGGAACTCCTTATGTGACTGCTTAGGGATGCGTATTTGGCTTTCTGTAGTCTTAAGGTGGAGGCATGGCCAAAAATTAGGGAAACTGTCAGTTATTAATCAAGTACCGGCCATTTGGGATCAATTGTTAGAGAAGTCATAGTGTGTTCTTGAAAAGTGAAACTCGCTCAGTCACGTCCAGCTCTTTGCGATGCCATGTACTATACGATCCATGGAATTCTCCAGGCCAGAATACTGGAGTGGGTAGCCTTTCCTTTCTCCAGGGGATCTTCCCAACCCAAGGATCTAACTCAGGTCTCCCTCAGTGCAGGTGAATTCTTTACCAGCTGAGCCACAAGGGAAGGCTATTAACAAACAATAAAGTGTTAACTTCCCTGGGAGTCCAGAGGCTAAAACTCTGTGCTCCCAATGCAGGGGGCTTGGGGCTTGGGTTTGATCCCTGGTCAGGGAACAAGATCCCACATGCTGCAACTAAAACCTGGACAGCCAAATAAATAAATACGCATTTTAAAAAGAGGTGGTCCAGAGGCTAAGACTCTATGCTCCCGAAGCAGGGGGCTTCAAGCTTCGGTTTAATCACTGGTCAGGAAACTACATCCCACATGCTGCAACTAAGATCCTGGATACTGCCACTAAAACCTGGACAGAAAATACATAAATATACATTTTTAAAAGAGATCTAATAGTTCAGTTACTCAGTCTTCATGGAAAGCAGCACACCAGGCTTCCTTGTCCTCACCAATTCCTGAAGCTTGCTCAAAGTCATGTCCTTCGAGTCAGTGATGCCATCAAACCAGCTCATCCTCTGTTGTCCCCTTCTCTTCTCATTTTCAGTCTTTCCCAGCATCAGGGACTTTTCCAGTGAGTCAGTTCTTCACATCAGGTGGTCAAAGCATTGGAGTTTCAGCTTCAGCATCAGTCCTTCCAATGAATGTTCAGGACTGATTTCCCTTTAAGATGGACTGGTTGGATCTCCTTGCAGTCCAAGGGACTCTCAGGAGTCTTCTCCAACACCACAATTCAAAAGTATCACTTCTTCAGCACTCAGCTTTCTTTATGATCCAGCTCAAATCCATACATAACTACTGGAAAAACCATAGCTTTGACTAGGTGGACCTTTGTTGGCAAAGTAGTATCTCTGCTTTTTAATATGTTGTCTTTTTAATATGTTGTCTAGATTGGTCAGGGACTTCCCTGGTGGCTCAGAGGTTAAAGCGCCTGCCTCCAATGCGGGAGACCTGGGTTTGATCCCTGAGTCGGGAAGATCCCCTGGAGAAGGAAATAGTAACCCACTCCAGTATTCTTGCCTGGAGAATCCTATGGACAGAGGAGCCTGGCAGACTACAGTCCATGAGGTCGCAGAGAGTCAGACTTCACTTCACTTCACTTCACTTCTAGATTGATCATACCTTTTCTTCCAAGACACAAGCGTCTTTTAATTTCATGGCTGCAGTCAACCATCTGCAGTGATTTTGGAGCCCAAGAAAATAGTCTCTCACTGTTACCATTGTTTTTCCACCTATCTGCCATGGAATGATGGGACTGGAGGCCATGATCTTCATTTTTTGAATTTTGAGTTTTAAGTCAGCTTTTTCACTCTCCTCTTTCACTTCCATCAAGAGGCTCTTTAGTTCCTCTTCACTTTCTGCCATAAGGGTGGTGTCATCTGCTTATCTGACTCCAGGTAATCTTGATTCCAGCTTGTGCTTCAACCAGCCTGGCATTTTTCATGCTATACTCTGCATGTAAGTTAAATAAGCAGCGTGATAATATACAGCCTTTTCGTACTCCTTTCCCAATTTTGAACCAGTCTGTTATTTCATGTCCAGTTCTAATTGTTGCTTCCTGACCTGCATACAGATTTCTCAGGAGGCAGGTCAGGTGGTCTGGTATTCCCATCTCTTGAAGAGTTTCCACAGTTTGTTGTGATCCACACAGTCAAAGACTTTGCTGCAGTCAATAAAGCAGGAGTAGATGTTTTCCTGGAACTCTCTTTCTTTTTTGATGGTCCAGCGGATTTTGGCAATTTGATCTCTAGTTCCTCTGCCTTTTCTAAATCCAGCTTGAACATCTGGAAGTTCGCAATTCATATACTGTTGAAGCCTGGCTTGGAGAATTTTGAGCACTACTTTGCTAGCGTGTGAGAGAGTGGAATTGTGTGGTAGTTTGAACATTCTTTGGTGTTGCCTTTCTTTGGGATTGGAATGAAAACTGAGCTTTTTCAGTCCAGTGGTCACTGCTGAGTTTTCCAAATTTGCTGGCATTTTGAGTGCAGGACTTTCACAGCATCATCTTTTAGGATTTGAAATAGCTCAACTTGAATTCCATCACCTCCACTAGCTTTGCTCCTGATGGCACTTCCTAAGACCCACTTGACTTTGCATTCCAAGATGTCTGATTTTGGTAAGTGATCACACCATTGTGGTTCTCTGGGTCATTAAGATCTCTTTTGTATAATTCTTCTGTGTATTGTTGCCACCTCTTCTTAATATCTTCTGCTCTATTAGGTCCATACCATTTCTGTCCTTTTTGTGCCCATCTTTGCATGAAAAGTTCCCTTGGTATCACTCATTTTCTTGAAGAGACCTCTAGTCTTTCCCATTATATTGTTTTCCTCTAATCTTTTGTATTGTGAGGAAGGCTTTATTTCTCCATGCTATTCTTTGGAACTCTGCATTCAAATGGGTATGTCTTTCCTTTTCTTCTTTGCCTTTAGCTTCTCTTCTTCTCTCAGCTATTTGTAAGGTTGTTTCCTCAAACAACCATTTGTCATTTTGCATTTCTTTTTCTTAGGCATGGTCTTGACCACTGCCTCCTGTACAATGTGATGAACCTCCATCCATAGTTCTTCAGGTACTCTCTATCAGATCTAATCCCTTGAATCTGTTTGTCACTTCCACTATAAAAGTGTAAGGGATTTGATTTAGGTCATACTAGAATGGTCTCATGGTTTTCCCTACTTTCTTCAATTTAAGTCTGAACTTGACAATAAGGAGTTCATGATCTTAGCCTCAGTCAACTCCCGGTCTTGTTTTTTCTGCCTGTATAGAGCTTCTCCATATTTGGCTGCAAAGAATATAATCAATCTGATTTCAGTATTCACCATCTGGTGATATCCATGTGTGGAGTCTTCCCTTATGTTGTTGGAAGAGGGTGTTTGCTGTGACCAGTGCATTCTCTTGGCAAAACTCAGTTAGCCTTTGCCCTGCTTCATTTTGTACTCCAAGGCCAAATTTGCCTGTTACTCCAGATATCTCTTGTTTTCCTACTTTTGCATTCTAGTCCCCTATAATGAAAAGGACATCTTTGAGGGGGGTGTTAATTCAAGAAGTGCTTATAAATTCATAGAATCATTCAACTTGAGCTTCTTCAGTATTACTGATGGGGGCATAGATTTGGATTACTGTGATAAGCTTCCATAAGCCTCTTATCCTTCTCCCTCAGAGGGAAAACAGAATGAAAACCACAATCACAAAAAACTAATCAAACTATCACATGGACCACAGCCTTGTCTAACTCAATGAAACTATGAGCCATGCCTGGTAGGGCCACCCAAGATGGACGGGTCATTGTGGAAAATTTTAATGGCAAATCACTTCAGTATTCTTGCCATGAGAACCCCATGAATAGTATGAAGAGGCCAAAAAAGATATGACACTAAAAGATTTGACATTTAGCAACTGTTAAATATACAACACAATAGTTATTAGAACTAAGCAGTCTAGTCCAACTTAAAGCAACCTGCGTTATTGGGTTATGATAGATAAGCTTTCCTGAGCAAGCTGCTGCAGGTTGTGGATCCAATCTCTATTTTTATATATGATCTGACTGTTGTTGGTTATTATATTTATTATCCTAGATTAGAAGTCAGGATAGTGAAAGAGGTCCCAAGAGAAAACTCTGCAATGCTAAAAATATTCTATGACCTATTTCTTGATCTGAATGCTGCTTATTACATGAATGGATGCTCTTCATAAAAATCTATTGACCAGAAACTTATGATGTATTTATGTGTATTATATCTCAATACAGAAGTTACTTTTTAATAAAGAATTTTATGAAAAGCATATATTTAAAATCCCTTGGAGGCAACAGGCTGAAAATACAAGTTCAGAATGATAAAAATGTAATATAAACTATTCAGCTATTAAAAAGAAGAGCTCCTTTTTGTTTGTTAATTTTTAATGGATAATGATGACCATTATTTCTATACTTTCAAAATATTTAAAAGAATGCTGTGACTTTTATTTTTTAGATGTCAGTATTTAAAACTTCTGGGAAATGGTTTCTTTGCAACTATTTAAACTTAGGATGAAAATGTTTAGATATTTGCTTTAAAATGCACAAAAGGATATCTGGTCTTCCATATTTAGAGAGATGTTATCAAAGCATTTTTGAAGACTAAATTCTGGACATTCTTGCCTCTGTCACTGTGGCATCCTTTTGCAATAATGACATTGTCTATATTCCTTGCACTTCAAAATCTTGCCCATCTTTCCGTGAACAACTCAGATATCACCTCTTTGTGATTCCTGATTCCTAGCCAGCAGTAGTCAATGTCTCCTTTTGCTTCCATAGATATTTGTAAGTTGCTTATATAAAAACATATTTAGCATTTGATATAGTTGTCAGAAAATACAAGATATACATTAATATTAATTATGTCATAATTAAGAATAAAAAATTATAGTCTTGTCAAAACATTAAAATAAACAATTATGATTACTGGGATCTTAACTGTTCTTTCAAAATAAGCAATCTTTTAAAAAATGATTTGAAAAGATGAAAAAAAAGAGTGATGAAAATGAACTGTTAATCTAGGCATAAAATAACAGGTGATTTTACAAAAGAGTTTAGAGTTATAATTTAACTCTTCTGTACATTATTCTGGAAGAAATATGTATATGGTAAATGATTTACTAACGTATCTTCCTATATATGTACTAAGGTATAAAATGCATAAATCTATAAATTCAACCTTTTAACTCTAGGTTTAAAATATAACCTATCAGTATATTAAATAAAACAATGTATATATCATATAAATGTACTATATTAAAAAACTATGATAACTTTCCTAATAAACAGAAAATTGCATGCATTATTTTGTATACATATTTGTCTAACTCTATAATCAGAGTGCCTCGAATAGTCAACCGTTTATATTAAATACCTCTTCAAGTAATGTAGCTACTTTTCTTTCCTTCAGAGACAAAAGAAAACTAGAAGATGGAAAAGTAAGAAGTGTTTAGGTATCTTTTCTTCAGAAGCACTTATTTCTTAAGGCACTAGTTTTATAGTAAAACAGCAAAAACCACTTTATGCATACATGCATATATATAATTCACAGATATTTGGCCTATCTCAGCTATTCTAAGTAAGGGTAAATTAAAATTATGTTTACTGATTGTGATACTGTGATTTATAAGAAGTATATATTAGGCCTTCCTCCTGTGAATGGCACAAGGTTCCTAAAACCCTTGGAACTTGCTAAGTGATGAGAGTGAAAGAAGTGTCTTTTGTATTAATAACATTGGTAAGGTGAGATCTGGAAAGCGCCTAAGAATGGGGCTTGCTGCCAGGAGAACCCACGAGGTGATTGAAAACACTTTGTTGAAACTTTCAGTCTCTCCATTGGACCTCTGGCGGGGGAGGAGAGAAAGGGACTGGAGGTTAAATCAATCCTGGATGACAGTAATTTAAGCAACCATGCCTACCTAATAAAAGCCAGAGTTCAGGGAGTTTCTGCGTTGGTGAACACATGGAGATCTGGGGAGAATGATGCACTTGGAGACGACATGGGAGCTCTTCTCACCTTAGCTCATCCCTATCCCTATGCATCTCCTCCATGTGACTGTTCCCAAGTTACATCCTTTTCTAATAAACCTAATACATAAAATGCTTAATAAGTAGTAAGATTGCCGGGAGAACTATCAATAACTTCAGATATGCAGAAGACACCACCCTTATGGCAGAAAGTGGAGAGGAATGAAAAAGCCTCTTAATGAAAGTGAAAGAGAAGAGTGAAAAAGTTGGCTTAAAGCTCAACATTCAGAAAACNCAGCGCCCACCTTCCATGGACTGGGAGACAAGCTCATGGGCACGCTGGCTCCTGTGTCGAATCTCAAGCTTCTGGACTTGCTTCTCCACACTGCCTCTACCTCCCATCGGTGCCCGCACGCCAAGGCCCCGGGCACCCATGTGCTGGTGTCACAGTTGGGGTAGGGGAGAAAGACACAGGTTAGAAGTTTCGAGGAGCCCTGCCCAGAGTGGGTAATGCAGCCTAGACAGACTCCTCCCCAAACGTCCCATGTGCAGGATGCTCCCACCATTCAAAGGGAGCCCACTGGAGCCACCAGCAGGCTTTCACAGGCCAGGTGATGGGGCTCCAAGCCTCATGGGAGAGGTATGGGGAACCCTGACCCCCTCCACTAGAAGAGAAATCTGGAGAGGACAGTTTAGGGCTGGGGTGCCGTGGGGGCCCCAAGAAGGTGGGAGGGAGGAAAGACAGTGGACACGTGCTGCAGAGTCCTGGGTGGGAGCTGGGAGGCTACTGGGGGTCCCAGATCAGACTGGCCTTCACAATGGGACTCAGTTTAAGTCCCACGCTTGTGACTCCTCACACTGCAGAAACTCAAAGTAACTAGGGCAAGAGCAGTCAGGGAGGGCGTCCTGCAGCAGGTGGCTCCTGAAGGCCTAGAGCAAGCCCAGACTAGATGGCCGCCCAAGTGACGCTTAGGAAAGGAAGGTCAGGCCCGGCCGAGGGGTGGGCAACAAGGCGCCAGCAGGTTGTCCTCACTGGAGGCCCCAGCCCCTCCAGGAGGGTGGGGGTGAGTGCTTTGAAAGCCGACAGGAAGCCTGGACTTTACCAGGCTGGCAGTCCCAAGCCTCCACAGAGAACCTTGGCCAGGCTAACAAGGCCAGGTCCGCTTTCTCAAATGAGCCTTCTGGCAGCAGTGCTGGAGTGAGACTGGAGGGGATGGTGGAGCTAGGTCAAGCATGAAGCTTAGAGGAGACCTGTGAATAGGCTTCAGGAGTCAGAGCAGAGAGGAGACTGTGGGTGGAATTGGCCAGACTTGGGGTGGAACAGATGAAGGGGAGTGAGAGAGCGGGACAAGCAGGGCAATGTCCTGTAACTGCCCCGGGCTGTGAGGTGGACTTCCTGAGAAAGGAGATGGAAAGGAAGAACCGGCCGGGCACAGGAGGGCGGGGAGCGGTGGGGTCAGGGGAGGTCACGTTGTGCTGCCCCTGGTGTGGCATCCCGGTGACGATGCGCAGGGCCCCCGAGGTGTCCCCGTTCCCTTGGACCCCCACCCCCTGCCCATGCTCTGCAGACACAACATCGCACCTGTCACTCAGTGTTGCCCCCACAGGAGGATGTCCCAGGCTGAGTGGGACCCCAAGTCTGCTCCAGAAAGTCCAGACCTAAGAGGGGGTGTGATGGGAGCTCCCCAGGTGGAAAGGACACTTGAGTGGTACCTCCCCAGCCTGTACTGCTCACCCTGCTCCCCCCACTCCACCCCAGCTCGTCTCTTTTCTAAGCCAAGGTTGGAAGCTCATCTCCAGGAAGCCTCTGTGGCTTAGCCCTGCTCCACACACAGGGCTGAATTCTCACCTTTCTGAATAGCTGCTCCAGACCAGAAAGGCTCCCTGAGGGCACCCGGCCTCCCCAATCCTGGGTGTCACACACACCCCTCCTTGCTGCACCCCTCTGCACCCAGACCCTGTCCAGGCCAAGGCCACCCTCAATGTTCCTCTCTCGTTCTTTTGAACCCCACATACGGAGGCTGTCATAGGTTGAATGTTGGCCCCCAAAAAGGCCTAAGCCCTAACCCTTGGAACCTATGAACATGACGTTACTTGGGAAAAGCGTCTTTGCAGATGTGATTGGATTAGGAGTCTTCATATGAGATCATCCCAGATTATCCAGGTGGGCCCTGCGAAAACAGAAGACCTTGTGAAGATGAAGGCAGAGCTGGGAGAATAAGCCGAGGAAACACCAGAAAATGGCCCTGCCCACACCTAGGCTTAAGACCTCTGCCCTCCAGAACCAGAGGGGACAGGTTTCCGCTGTTTTAAAGCAGTTTCCAGTTAGCAGCAGTTTGTATGGCAGCCCTCGGACACTAACACCAAGGCTCAAAAACAGCGAGCAAACAGCTCAGACCGGGCCGCGCTGGCCACAGCGTGTGCTGGCCCAGCTCTGCGCCCTGCAGGAGCTGCCAGTCCTGGGGGAGACAGCCTTGCCTGGGCTCCTGCCTCAGGCCTGGGCCCTGCCCCTCAGGAGAGTCATGGACAAATGGGAGAGCCCAGTCAGGGGACAGGAGAGCCCAAGTCGGGGGGCACAGGAGGTCCACTCCTGTGAGGAACCCCTCCTCTTGGCAAACCTCCCACCTGGGCCTGGGGGTGAGCAGGATTTAGAGGGCCCCCACTGCTCTGAGAGCCCCGAGCCCTGACTGCCCCCCACCCTGTGGCCACCTCTGACTGCCCTGCTGCCGGATCCACCCTACAGTGGTGAAACAAGCCCAGGTCGGGGGAGGTGCTCCTGGGCTCCAGACCACACCTCCTTGATTGGCTCCGGCCCTTGCCCCCATGTCTGAGGCTTTGGGATCAACCATGCCCACCATCATCACCATTCCCTCCTCCTCTCTGCCTCTGTGGCCACTTCCAGACCTTGCAGATATGGTTCAAATGTCCCTTCCTGCATGAAGCCTTCCCTGACTGGGCCAGAGCCGTGAGCAGAGATGAGGTGAGGTGGAAAGAGCCATATCTGGGTCAGATGACTCAGCCCAGCATTGCCACAGTTCTGCTGAGTGACCTTGGATAGGTGCCCTCAAGTCTCTGACTCTACATGGTCCCCTTCTAAATGCCGTATAATCTCCTTACTTTAGTAGGCCCTCTTACAGCCTCTTCTACCTTTCTCCCAGAAACATCATCTAAGCACCACCTGTCCTTTAAAAAGCCTACTATGAGCACATAATAGGTGCTCAATACAAGTTGCGCTTCTTCGGACTTTTGACTCCCCATTCTGACATGTAGAGCCTGCTTGCGGGACTGACCAGCATCCTGCATCCACTCCCTGACCTGCTTTGGCAGAGCCTCCCTGGGTCGGGCTGCAGCCTGAGTTTGGGGTGCGAGGACAGAATTCCCCCTGTTTCTGGGGAGTTGTACCTCTTAGCTCCAAAGCAGGGACCATGGGCAGCCCAGATCAATAGNATGCTGTGATTCATGGGATAGCAAAGAGTCAGACACGACTGAGCGACTGAACTGAACTGAATGTTTAATAGTCTATTAAGTAAAATGCTTCCCTGATTTTATGAGACACTCTAGCAAATCAACAGAATTCAGATCATTAGAACTATCACTTAGTAAAGAATTCACCTGCAATGCAGAACACCTGGTTCAATTCCTGGGTTGGGAAGATCCACTGGAGAAGGGATAGGCTAACCCCTCCAGTACTCTTGGGCTTCCCTTGTGGCTCACCTGGTAAAGAATCTTCCTGCAATGTGGGAGCCCTGGGTTCGATCCCTGGATTGGGAAGATCCCCTGGAGAAGGGAAAGGCTTCCCACTCCAGTACTTTGGCCTGGAGAATTCATGACTGTATAGTCGCAAAGAGTCAGACATGACTGAGTGACTTTCACTCACTTAGAAGCACAGATGTTAACCTCGGTTTGTGTCTGACGTCTGGGAAGGGATGGGAGGAGGGGTAAGGACCGAGGAAGGGAGGTGTGTAGTCATGCAGGGATGAGGACTTAACCTGTGCAATCTGAGGCCATCTATCTATGCGGTTAATAGTGCCAGAACTTTTTTTTTCCGTTCAACTCTAGGACACCCAGCTAGCATTTGAGAATTCCTTGGTGTTGTGGAAAATCCTGCCACACATCAGAATTGAGTGCAGAACATTTTCAGTAATCAGTGTTTCTCTATCTTTCTTATTTAAAAATTACCCAGCACCCAAAGATTATTTTCTTATTAGCTTAATCATATGTCTAATGCTGGGAGGGATGGGGGGCAGGAGGAGAAGGGGAGGACAGAGGATGAGATGGCTGANTAATCAGTGTTTCTCTATCTTTCTTATTTAAAAATTACCCAGCACCCAAAGATTATTTTCTTATTAGCTTAATCATATGTCTAATGCTGGGAGGGATGGGGGGCAGGAGGAGAAGGGGAGGACAGAGGATGAGATGGCTGAATGGCATCACTGACTTGATGGATGCAAGTCTGAGTGAACTCTGGGAGTTGGTGATGGACAGGGAGGCCTGGCGTGTTGTGATTTATGAGGTCGCAAAGAGTCGGACATGACTGAGTGACTGAACTGAACTGAAGGCAGTGATATCAATGGAACTCTAGTTATTTAAATGTCCTATAGGTGTACTGTCCAGTATGGTAGCCACTGGCCATATGTGACTACTGAGCACTTGACTTGTGGTTAATGCAACTGAGGAACTGAATATTTATTTATTTATTTTTAAATAATTAAATCTCAATAGGTGCAGTGGCTATTATAGTAGTCACTACTGTCTTGAATAGTCCAAGATCTTGTTAAGAAAAGGTAGACGATAATCTTAGTCAATATATTAAATCCTCGTGACTGCAACATTGTAAAAATTCCATAAAATTAAACATTTAAAAAGATATCCACTATTATCAGTATATATTATACACGTATATGTATATACACACACATATATGTTTTTATATATGTCTAATTTTTTAAGAAAACAGTAGTAATATACTTAAACCATAAGTTATTTTAGGGAATTTAAGCTGTGAAATCAAAACCTGGTTTATATAAATCTAAATATTGTGCTAATATTTTTTCTATGACAAACTAAATTTAACAGACTTCTTTAAATGATGCCAAAAGCTATTTCATATATTAGAGCTAATATATTTTTATCTCATAATTATAGTACTGAAGGCTGTTAAGTGAATGCACATTTTCAAACTCTACAATTTTTAAAGCAAATATAACACAATAATTATTTTAAAACAACTTTTAGTGTTTGTCTACACAAGATATCCCCAGAATGCATTTGTACCAGCAAAATGATTTTTGTAATGGGTTTCTCTTTAAGATTTTCCAAGCATAAGAAAAAGAGAGTGAGGAACGTAAGTAGAAAAATAAGTAAGCAGGGGCCAATTTCCAACAAATATTAAATTAATATCATTATAAAAACCTGTTTCTTGCAAGGAGAGGTGACAAAGTTTAGATGCAAGAAAACCCATTTTGACATGTTTACGTACAAAAGAGAGAAAAAGTGGTTGGCAATTTTATCAAGTCACTCATTTTAAAAGCCAGGGGTTATTTAACCCTGAAGAAATGAAAAAGGAGTCTTCTACATTGAATAAAATAATCTCTTTGTTGTAGACAAGACAATCTCCCCTTGAGTGTTTCTTCCTCTTCTGTTCTAAGGGAGCTATCAAATTAACATCTTGCTAATGTCACAATTCTCCCAGCAGTCATTATGGTTTCACATTACCTTGAGTAATTTTCACCAGTCAGAGGGTATGTCTACATATAAATATATATATAGATACTTCTATCTATATATAAACATATATACATAGATATTTTACCTTATATTTAGAAAACATAAAGAAAATGGGAGTTTGGCTTGAAAGAGTTGCAGGTTTAGATCAAGAGATGGCCCCATGAGAATTCCAGTGGTCAGTAAGGTTGGTGTTTGTGCAACTTTGTACTTCTGAAACTTGCCCTGATCAGGAACCAAACAACCCAAGACAGATGAAACTAAATAAATTATTTCTCACAAGATTGAGGGGAAACTTCTTGTAAGTTTTTGAAATGCTGACCTACAGCATTTTTACTCAAAGAACACTAGTCTGATGACACTTTCTGAACTCCTTCCCCAGCACTGGGTGAAAGATAGATTTATCAGGTCTATGTCCATCCCCTCCTTATGGACTTTTCTTGTTACAGAATAAACAAGCAGACCATAGAAATGAATACAACAAGGCCAGAAAACAATTCACTAAGAAAGAACATAAATCTGCTCATATAACCAATAAGTCCCAAGAGAATGAAAGAAGTGTTAATCACTCAGTTGTATCTGACTCTTTGCAATGCCATGGACTGTAGCCCACCAGGTTTCTCTGTCCATGGCATTTTCCAGGCAAGAATATTGGAGTGGGTTCCCATTCCCTTCTCCAGGGGAATCTTCTTGACCCAAGGATCAAATCCTTGTCTCCTGCATTGCAGGCAGGTTCTTTACTGTCTGAGCCACCAGGGAACTTATTCCTAAGACAAAAAACAAAACAAAAATCCAATGCCAAAGAATCACAATGAAATAATAATCACAGCTTAGTTCAGAGTGAAATTAGCTTCCCATATGTGGCCAGGGTGACACCTTAAACACTTGAGTGGGAAGAGATTTCAAAGTGACCCCAATGTGTATCTTATTACTGAATCTAGTGTCCTGTCCTGGGTGAGGATCTCAGCCCAATCTCAGTGGGACCTAACTGATAATATCCTCCAGCTAAAGAATACACCTGAAGTGGAAGCAAGTTGAGTTTATCGGCTCATTGCAAACAGAGAAGGTAGAATTCCATGACGAACTGGGAGGATCTCAGTAGGAAGGTGTTAGAAAAAACTTGCTATAGGATTTAGGCTTGTTTTTAATTTTTTTGAAGGATTTTTAAAACAACGATTTTGCTCTGGATTAGGAGCAGATAACAGGGAAAAGATCGTGTCTGAAAATTTTTGTCTACTTTGTTACAGGAACAAAGTAGAGCTCGAGAGAAAATTGATCAGAAAAGGACAGTCACTGCTGTTAGCTGAGATGGGGAATGTTTGGTCATTTTTGTGGATTGTACTGTGTTCTTTTTTTTGGTCTGTGTTCTGACAAGATTCTGAAAGGGACTCATTTTTGTCTTGCTCAATCCCAGTCACAAAGTGACCTGTCTAAGGTCAGTGTGTTCTAAGAAGTTTTTTAATATTCAACAGAGGAAAACTAAGGCCTGTTAGAGCCAGAGGAATCCAAGCTAACTGGAATCAGGATCTAATTTGATCTTTCTCATCTTGAGCAAAATTATCTTAATTTTCTAATTGAAAAAGTATAGGATTCTTATGAAGTTAAACAATGCATGTGCATGCATGTGTGCATGCTCAGTCTTGTCTGACTCTTTGCAGCCCCATGGACTGCATACTGAAGCATGTTGCCATTTCCCATTTCAGGCCCAGGAATCAAATCCACATTTCCTGCATCTCCTGCATTGCAGGCAAATTTTTTACTGCTGAGCCACCGGAGAAGCCCAAACAATGCATATAAGTGAATTATTACAGAGCTCAGAATTTATAAATTCTTAATAAATATTTGCTAGCTCTATGATTATCTTTTACCATTACACTGAAAATACGTTGCCCTCTGCTGAACAGCAAACACTCAGAGTGTGTTTAATTTATCTTTGTACTCCCAGCTACAATTACAGTGGAGTGTTTGGGCGCATGGATGCAGGAGCTAGACTATTTCCTGTACTTCTTAGTTAGCTGTGTGACCTTAGGCAGATTATACCACCTCTCTGTGCCGCAGTTTGTTCATTTGTAAAATGAGGATAAGATGGTACAATGGAGATGAAAGAAGTGACTGCATGCCAAGAATTAAGATGGGTACTCGAAAACATTATAAATCCCATATGTTATCTCTCACTGTGGTCGTAGTTGCTCAATAAATATTTAATATAATCCAGATATAGAAAATGCACTGGTCATAGCAAACACCTTCTTCCAACAACACAACAGAAGACTCTACACAGGGACATCACCAGATGGTCAACACCGAAATCAGATAGATTATATTCTTTGCAGCCAAAGATAGAGAAGCTCTATACAGTCAGCAAAAACAAGACTGGGAGCTGATTGTGGCTCAGATCATGAGCTCCTTATTGCCAAATTCAGACTTAAATTGANATGGCTGGATGGCATCACTGACTTGATGGATGTGAGTCTGGGTGAATTCCGGGAGTTGGTGATGGACAGGGAGGCCCGGCGTGCTGTGATTCACGGGGTCGCAAAGAGTCGGACACGACTGAGCGACTGAACTGAACTGAGATATTTAGTATGTACAGACACTGACAGGCATCACCCTTGCCTAAGAAACATGGCAGATATTCAGCATGCTTCCATTCGAGAGAGGAGCCAATCAGTGATGTGAAGAAACATCCTTCTAGCTGCTGGGTGGAGGACAGATTACCAGGGAATAAGACTATGACCGGAAACTTCAGTCCCACGTTCCTAATACTGTCCATGCTGCAATACAGGAGACTAGAAAGTTTTTCCCCCAGAAGTGTTACACAGATGCCCCTCTGTGTTAGACAGTGTTCCCCAACTTTTTTGATACNAGATTACCAGGGAATAAGACTATGACCGGAAACTTCAGTCCCACGTTCCTAATACTGTCCATGCTGCAATACAGGAGACTAGAAAGTTTTTCCCCCAGAAGTGTTACACAGATGCCCCTCTGTGTTAGACAGTGTTCCCCAACTTTTTTGATACCAGGGACTGATTAATGGAAGACCATTTTTCCATGGACGGAGAGTGGGGAATGGTTTCAGGATGATTCCCGTGCATTACATTTATTGTGCTTTTTATTTTTAATATTATTACATCAGTTCCACCTTGGATCATCATCCATTAGATCCCAGATGTTGGAGATCTCTGATGTTGAGTAAAGTGTAAAGAGAAAACACAGAACGCAGGAAACAGTTTGAAAACCAATGACTGGAAACATTAGGTATTAATATTTAATTCTATTAGCCTTTTCTCATTTTCCTAAACATATTCACTTCAGATAGTATATCTAAGTAATTGTAGTATTTTTCAAACACTTAGCTATTTAAAACAAGTTTTCTATGATGAGTGTTTCTTAGAAGTATTCTAGAATAAAAATTATAAATTATACTCAGTTATTTTTAAAGTGTATCTTAGTAACTGAAAAATTTATTTGAAGTACTGTTTCCATGTAACTAACAGGAATTAGATTATTTTTATAAGTATTGTTAAACTTCACCCTAGTGATACTTCCCATAGCATTAAAACATTTCCTTTTATTCATATAATTCAGTGACATTTATAAAAATCTTTTGCATATGATCTTTTCCTTATTGTTAAATATCTGCCCTAGAATATCTATCAAACTCAATATAAATTCATATTTAAAACACAAATATTAAGAAATATTTTAGTAAAAGATCCACCAAATGGAGTTACAGTATTAAAGAGCATGTGCGTACATGCTCAGATGCTAAGTTGTGTCCAACTCTTTTTGACCCTTTGGACTCTAGCCCACCAGACACCTCTGTCCAGGGAATTTTACAAGCAAGACTACTGGAGAGAGTTGCCATTTCCTCCTCCAGGGGATCTTCCCAACCCAGGGATCGAACACATGTCTCCTGCGTCTCCTACATTGGCAGGTGGATTCTTTACCACTGAGCCACCAGGGAAGCACTTGTATAATTATATTTTAGAATCTAATATTTGTCTTGGGGATGTTTTTAGAACTATCCTTCAGCAAATGATTTGATAATGTAGAATGTTTGGTTATCTCAAATAGCATTTCACTTATTTGTTCAGCATGTTTTATGTATCTGGAGAAGCCAGTGGAGCATAAGATGGGGTCAAAAAATATCATTTCTAAAAACTCTGCTTTGGTTAGTCACTGGTGGGTCCACTATGGGGACCAACAGGAAGGGTGTTATTTTCTTGAATTCTTGTATACCAGATACCCTGAGGTCCAAGTCCAGAATCTCTCTGCTTTTTGGCAGAATGCTTCCCGAATATTCCAGACTCACGAAAAGAATGCAGTTCATCTTAATGAAATTATATAGAAGGAAGATAGAGATACGGACCAATGATTGAAGCTCTTTAATTCATGCAATCGGTAGCAATTCATTTAAAGAAGAAACGAATCCAAGAGGTTCACAGGAGTGCACAGAGAGTATCTCAGAGATTCTGAAATAATTGAAGAACTGTTCCGCAGAGCCAAGAAAACATTCGAAAGGAAACTATGAAGCCAGGTGAGCTGAAGAGATAATTTCACTCTCCTTATTATGCCAAACAAATTGCCTGAGCCTGGACGGAAGAGAGTTTGCTGCAGAATACTTAACAGGGTTATTCTGATTTGTAGTTCTCAGGGCTTAAAAATGCTATAATTTGTTAGGATACAAGTGGCCAATTTAACTTATTTTTACTTCTTTTCAATTATCTCCTCTTTTGAATTATATATAAAAGGTTAAATTGAACTTCAGAATGTAATGAGTACACTATGCGCTGAATCTTCAGATATTAACACATGGCTTTCTTCCTAATTTATTTCCTAAACTCACTAAATAAGGTTGCTTATATGCTAATATCCACATGCCAATAATTTTATTTCACTGAATAAATGTTCATTTTAACCTTATCATTTTCAAGGAAAGAAATGAGTAGTTTTCTTTTTTAAACACCACATATGCTGAGGTAAGTTTAATTTTCTTCATATTAACAAAATCAACTATTTAACTAAATTATAATCAGTCATTAAGTTTTATTGGCAGAATATTATGGCAGATTCAGTTGGTTGCCTGCAAGAGTTCGTCATATTCTAGGGACTAAATTAGTAATTAAGCAATATGTCCAAGGATATTTTTTGGACTAAAACTAGGACTAACCAAGAAGCTCAAAATGTAAGTACCCCAATTTATTAGTTAACAAGGTTTAATCCACATTGACTATTACTAAAAATAATTTTATTCATTAAAATTATATATAAATGAGTATAGGGTAGGATGGGGGCTTCCTTGGTAGCTTAGTGGTAAAGAATCCACCTGCCAATGCAGGAGCCTTGAGTTCAGTTCCTGATCCAGAAAGATCTCCTGGAAAAGGAAATAGCAACCCACTCCATTATTCTTGCCTGGGAAAATCCCATGGAGAGAGAAACCCAGAGGGATACAGGTCAGGGGGTCTCAAAGTGTCCTGAGCGGGTCTCAAAGAGTCCCAGGACTTGGTGACTGAACAACAAAACATAGAGTAGAATGAGGGGAATGCATATGGAGCTTTTAAAGAATGAGATAAAAGGCATTTTAAGTCAGGATTTATTTTGTCCAGTGATTTTGAAGGTGTTGCTGAAGGGAGGTAACTTAGTAATGGCATACAATGCCTTTCTGACTCAGAATAAAGCAAGCTTCAGGAACATTCAAGCTTCACCTACAAAAGGGGTAATAATGCATGAACAAACCATTTTAAATCAACAAGAAATGTATTTTCTTGATTATGAAGTAAAACAGATCAACAGTTGATATCATTGTGCAAATTATAGCAAACTTTTAGTGACCTGGCATGATTGAAATGAATTCATCAGTTATTCAAATTAGTTTTTAAATGTTTCATATGCTTTGTTTGGAGAAGGCAATGGCACCCCACTCTAGTACTCTTGCCTGGAAAATCCCATGGACAGAGGAGCCTGGTAGGCTGCAGTCCATGGGGTCGCTAGGAGTCAGACACGACTCAGCGACTTCACGTTCACTTTTCACTTTCATGCATTGGAGAAGGAAATGACAACCCCCTCCAGTGTTCTTGCCTGGAGAATCCCACGGACGGGGAGCCTGGTGGGCTGCCGTCTCTGGGGTCACACAGAGTCAGACACGACTGAAGTGACTCAGCAGCAGCATGCTTTGTTTATGAATTTGCACAGTTAAAAATTCTAATGATAAAAATACACAATATGTAAATTATATCAAACATCATTTAGTAGTTATGATCCAAAAATCCAGCAACCTCTTTAATGGTGATTCATCGTCATTATCATGTTTCCTTTTTTCTTTGAATCCCTCCATTGTGCTCTGTTTTCCTTAATGCTACTCCATTCTCACTCATGACTCAGGCTTCAAACCCCGAAATGCCATCACTGGTCCTTATCATTTTATACATCTACTCTTAAAATAGCATCTCAATTAGTTTCCCTCCATGTAGAATCTAATCCACTTTGAAAATGAATCTCCCCCAAGCAAAATAACATTTATGTCACCCTCATGCTTGAAAAAGTCTTTGATGCTGGGAAAGACTGACGGCAAAAGGAAATGACAGCAGCAGAGAATGAGATGGTTGGATAGCATCACCGATTCAGTGGACATGAACTTGGGCAAACTCCAGGAGATGGTGAGGGACAGGGAAGCCTGGTATGCTGCAGTCCGTGGGGTCTCAAAGAGTTGGACAAGACTTGGTGACTGAACCACAACCAACAAAGCGCTTGAAAACCTTCACTGGCTCCCTAAAGCCAATATGATGAAATTTAAATTCCCCATGACCTGTTTTCCAGCCTTTGTCTTTTCTTATCTCTTGTTACTTTCTCATTGTTTTGCTACTACTTGCTTTCCCCTTATGGCGAAACACATCCAATTTCTCCACCCCCCACCCATTCCACGGTTTGCACCTCTGCCTTTGGTTCCCTGACTTTAAGGCCCTTTATATTCTACAAAGCTCAAATCCCCCTTTATCATTTAAGACTCAATTTAAGTACGTATTTCTGCCTAAAATCTTCACAGAATCTTCTAGTTCACCTTGAACGTTTTTTCTGAATTATTTGCCTAGTCTCATCTTTGGACAATTATTAATACATAACAGCAGTTCCCAAACATTTTGAACTCAGTATACCATAAAGGTTAAACTTCTCAACAGCTACTGCAGGCTCAAAGAGCTTTTGTTTATGTGGGCTGTATTGATCAATGTTTGCCATGTTCTAAATTAAAACTGAGAAAAAAATTAAGTGAATTGGTTAACATAAAAAACATTTTTATTTTTAAAAATAGTAGTGAAAAGAATAACTCTTTTATTATAGTTTTGCCAGTCTTACTGTCTGGGTTTATAAATGACAACTATATTCTCATATTGTTTCTTCATTTAATCTGTCATGGTATCACATATATGATGTGATTTATAACTTCTGGAAAACTTCACTGTACACTCATGAGAGAATGGTAGAGAAAAGAGTTTCACTTTGGAAAGACAGGGACAGAGGAAAGGGAGAGAATGGGTGATTAAATAGTTAATCCTGCTAGGGAATTATCAGTAGAGAAAAAAGTACTGAAGACTCTGTAAGTTAGTGATCACTTACCCATGGCAGATTCATGTCAAGGTATGGCAAAACCAATACAACATTGTAAAGTAATTATTCTCCCATTAAAATAAATAAACCTTTTTAAAAAAGAAAAAAAATCAAAAGATAAAAAAAAGAAAGTAGGTTTGCTTAACCATAAAAGCAAGCAGCTTGCTTAGCAGCAAAACCATGCAATAGAAATGCAAGAAATGTCCCAAACAATAAGACAGTAGAGGCATGAGACCCATGTTCTGCCCAGTGAGCTTAGTACATTTATGATTCCCAGGATATNTAACCATAAAAGCAAGCAGCTTGCTTAGCAGCAAAACCATGCAATAGAAATGCAAGAAATGTCCCAAACAATAAGACAGTAGAGGCATGAGACCCATGTTCTGCCCAGTGAGCTTAGTACATTTATGATTCCCAGGATATCCTCCACTGCACACATGAAAAACAAAAATACAACAAAAGGTGACATTATTACGCCAAAACCTGAGATGATTTACCATACCAGAGTATACGGTAACCACGCTTTTGTTCGTTTGCACTGTGCCGTGAGTCTCAGCTGGACCATGTAAGACAAGAAAATTTCTCTTGATGTGGAGGAAGAACTGATGATGCAAGTTTGACAGCTATGCTAGGATGAGGAAGAAGGGGTCTTCTCCTTCCCCATACTTTTCCTCTGATTGTAAAACTGTTACCCACTAAGTTCTTGGGGCAGCATTCCACCCTTGTCTACCTGCTTGTATCTCTCAAAAACATCATATTGTAATAAACTCTCTTCTTATCTGTCACTCTGCNAGGAAGAAGGGGTCTTCTCCTTCCCCATACTTTTCCTCTGATTGTAAAACTGTTACCCACTAAGTTCTTGGGGCAGCATTCCACCCTTGTCTACCTGCTTGTATCTCTCAAAAACATCATATTGTAATAAACTCTCTTCTTATCTGTCACTCTGCCTCTCCCTGAATTCTTCTCATGCTCAGACAGAAGAAGCACTCTACTAAGTCAAAGACACATTCTATCAGTTTTAGAATTAGCCACAGATCTAGGTATCCAAAAATGAGCCCTTCATTAGGCCTGTCGATATCTATCGTCATTCAGTTGCTAAGTCGTGTCTGGCTCTGCGACCCCGTGAACTGTAGCATGCCAAGCTTCCCTGTCTTTCATTATCTCCCAGAGTTTGCTCAAACTCATGTCCATTGAGTCGGTGATGCTCTCGAATCATTTTGTATCTATATCTACTTACCAAAAAATTAAAAGAAACAGAGAAGTTATCAGTTCAGTTCAGTTCACTCACAGCCATGTCCAACTCTTTCCGACCCCAAGGACTGCAGCACGCTGGCTTCCCTGTCTGTCACCAGCTCCTGGAGCTTGCTCAAACTCATGTCCATCAAGTCGGTGATGCCATCCAACCATCTCATCCTCTGTCGTTCCCCTTCTCCTTCTGCCTTCAGTCTTTCCCAGCATCAGGGTCTTTTCCAATGAGTCTGCTCTTTGCATCAGGTGGCCAAAGGATTGGAGTTTCAGCTTCAGCATCAGTCCTTCCAGTGAATATTCAGGACTGATTTCCTTTAGAATTGACAGTTTGATCTCTTTGCAGTCCAAGGGACTCTCAAGAGAGAGTCATATATGCTCACAATTATTTAAACACAGATTACCCCCTCTGTGACTTTAAATCTCAAATAAACTTCCTCCCAATACTAATACTGGATATCACTTCCACAAAGTGTATTCTTAATTTAAGGAAAAAAAATTTTAATATCAGGTTAAGCNTGATCTCCTTGCAGTCCAAGGGACTCTCAAGAGAGAGTCATATATGCTCACAATTATTTAAACACAGATTACCCCCTCTGTGACTTTAAATCTCAAATAAACTTCCTCCCAATACTAATACTGGATATCACTTCCACAAAGTTTATTCTTAATTTAAGGAAAAAAATATTTTAATATTAGGTTAAGCAAACGCCACTGAGTTTACCTGAACATAAGACATTCTTTTTGTTATAAGTCCACAGTATATTCCAAATTCAAATGTACATGTTAAGAATTAAGTAACAACTTATTCCTTTCTGTTAAATATGGTCACTTAGATTTAAGTCTATTATCCCAAACTGTTCGTTATTATTAAGGTTCAAAAGGTTGAATGGTTGTAGATTTTAAAAAGGGATCACTTATGGTAAATAGGCTTAATATTTTTAAAAATGCCAATCAACTCCTATTTAATTGTTTCTACTTTCAAGAGTATAAAACTAAGTATGTGGTATGATCACAGCAGTTAACATAGGCAAAGAAAAAAGTATTTTTATTGAAGTGTTAGACTTATGGGTTAGTTTACTCCTCTATTAAGAAGTATACTTAAAAAAAAAGCCCAGTTTTTAAAAGTCAATTATCTGGAAAGAACAGTATTTGAGAAGTTGGAAATACATTTACTATGTAATCAATAATTATTTAGCATGCAGCTCTAGGAAACATGGCACATTGATGGGTGATCTTACAATTTTAAATAAGTTTTGGGTCTCAAAGCGTTTACAGGTGTTTTGGAAGACAAAAGAAGTGCTCATGAAAGTTACATAAGGATTAAGTAATAATACAAATGATACTGCCAAATATATATCATGTAGAGGGAAATGGTCAATATGAACCCATACCTTTATTATAAGACACTCAGACATCTAGGCGTGCCACTCCATTTTTCACACTCTCCCCCACTTCAGCCACACATTCAGTGACTACTTCCTCCAGGCTTTNGAGTGAACTCTGGGAGTTGGTGATGGACAGGGAGGCCTGGTGTGCTGTGATTCACGGGGTCGCAAAGAGTTAGACATGACTGAGCGACTGAACTGAACTGAACTGATATAAAGAGTTACCTTTCATTGACAAATTTAGTTTATCTTAAACCTAGTTATAATAAAAGTATTATATAATTTTGATGACTGAATTCCTGAGTATTCAGGAGTTAATAAGGAGCAGAGAATTCCTGACAGATCCGAAACAGCACATGGGAAGCCTCCTGTTTAACGTATCCTGACAGGTGTACCCAACAATTTGCCAGATTTTTTTGTTCTTAGGGAATGAAGACCCACCTGCCTCTTGTTTGAGGATCTTGGCATCCATCTCTGCTGCTGCTTTAACCCCTGAGTCATAAGCCTCTGCTCAGTCGTGCATACACACGTTAGTTGCTGCCAGAATTCTGCCCACAGCTTGGGGTGTATGTGGCGGCCCCCTTTCAAAGAAATCCACATGGCAATAAGGAATTGTGAAGAAGAAAAATAAACACTTGTTTACTTGATCTGCAGGAGCATCATGACTAGATCAGATTAATGTCAACTGGAGTTAACTGACCAAGAAAAAAGACCATGGACTGTGGCTGCCTCCTCTTCCTGCCCTCAGCTCTGCAGGCTTCCCACTCTCCTGTTATGAGAGCAGTCTGCATCAAGATGGTTCTTAGGATATTAGTCTGCTATCTTCTCGGTTTGCCTGCTTCTGAATAAAGTCACTATTCTTCCCTAACACCTTTCTCTCATCTCACTGGCCTGTCCTGTGTGCTTGGATGAGGTTACAGTTACAGATATCGTCCTCATCGGTATCTCCTGGGTTTTGGCCTTTCATACTACTGAATGTATCACCCAAGATTCTGATTTGTCCATGATGCCGGAGACCCCTAGTCCTCCCTGAGGCCAATTTCTTTTCTATTCCAAATGTCCCTGCAAACTACAAAAGACCCCTTGGAAATCTCTTACTGTGTTCAGCTCTTACTGTTACTGAGTCCAAGGTTGTATGCTCACCACCTGATGGGCCAGTACATCAAGAAACCAGACGATGGGACAACCCACAGTAACTTTATTTGCGCAGATGAAGAAGATGTCAGACTCATGTTCCAAAGAAACATCTTCCCTGAGTTAGAATTTAGGTTTCTTCTACACTAAAAGGGAGGGGGTTGCNGTACATCAAGAAACCAGACGATGGGACAACCCACAGTAACTTTATTTGCGCAGATGAAGAAGATGTCAGACTTATGTTCCAAAGAAACATCTTCCCTGAGTTAGAATTTAGGTTTCTTCTACACTAAAAGGGAGGGGGTTGCAGCAGCCTTCTTCCAGGCCTTGGAGGGGATGTGACGACTCTGTGTTCTTGGAGCTGCCTGTGTAGATCTGGTCACGATATTTCTGTAAACCTCCCGGAAAGGAGTATTATTCTCTGTTCTGTAGCCTTTTCTCTTCTATTTGAATGAAACATTGTCATATCTTTAAAGGTCTAGCCTGGGAGACAGAGCCTTGAGAAAGGGCTATTATGTATATTTCAGGCTATAGGCAACATTCATTTATTTTTTAATTTTTAAATATTGGCTGCCGAGTCACACAGCTTGTGGGATCTCAGGTCCTCTACCAGGGACTGAATGGTGAGGGCCCGCAGTGCTAAACCCTGGACTACCAGGGAGCTCCCGAGATAACGTTCTTCCAGCTTTGAGGAGCTGGGGTGCTGAGCCGGTGCCACAGAGATTAGAGCTGAGGCAGTAGATCTGCTCTGGAGTCAGGCCTGTTCTTTGTTACCTTGCTGCTGCTGCTGCTGCTGCTGCTGAGTCGCTTCAGTCGTGTCCGACTCTGTGCGACCCCATAGACGGCAGCCCACCAGGCTCCCCCGCCCCTGGGATAACACTGGAGTGGGTTGCCATTTCCTTCTCCAATGCATGAGAGTGAAAAGTGAAAGTGAAGTTGCTCAGTCGTGTCTGACTCTTCGCAACCTCATGGACTGCAGCCCACCAGGCTCCTCCGTCCATGGGATTTTCCAGGCAAGTGCTGGAGTGGGGTGCCATCGCCTTCTCCGCTTTGTTACCAAATGTGTCTTGTTTTAGCCTGTGTCCGATTACGATTGTACACAACACCTGAATCTTAGTGTGTTCGCACCCGCAGCTTCCCGCGGTTATCTAGGTCAGAGCCGCCCCCGCTGCTGAGAAACATCTCCAGCAGCACTCATGTTTGCCAGGTATTTAGAGTGACTCTGTTTCAGACCAGAAGATTTCTTACCACATGTGCTTAAAATCTGATTGACCCCTGGCTTAAAAAACGTAAACACAGCCAGCAGGCCCTGTGAACAAATCCATGAACAGCGTGCCCTGATGGGAGGGGCCTAGGTGTGCCTGCCACCCTTCTCTGGCTGTTGGAAGCCGAGGTGTGGCACGCAGCCGGTCAGTGCCTACCAGGTCGCCAAGTTGTGCCCTTAGCTCTCCACAAAGATCCCCGTTGGTCGACCTGCCTGGATCCACATCGAGGTTAGGAAGGGCCCACCAGGAGGCCTTCATGACTCTGGATTCGCTCCTACGGAGGGCTATACCTCCCTGGGTAGGAGTAAGTGTGAGTGAGGACATGATCAGAAACCTCTCCTTAACTCGAGTCACTCCAGAGATGAGAAACATCACACAAACCAAACTGAGGAACATTCTGCAAAATAACTGATGGACACTCTTCAGATGCACTGTGATCACGAAGGGCAAGGAAGCACTGAAGATCGTTAGAGGCTGGAGGAGGCTGGGAGGATTGACCAAATGCAACACAGGGTCCTGGGACAGAAAAGGGCGTCGGTGGAAACACTGCTGACGTCTGAGCGAGGCCTTCCGTTCAGTCAGCGGTGTCACATCCACGTCAATATCCCGGCCCGATGGTGGTGCCATGGGGAACTTGGCTGAAGGGCGACAGCGGCTCCTGTTACTGCCCTTGCGACTTTCCACGTGTCTAAAATTGCTTCAAAATGCAGAGCTAGGGAAAAGTCAATGTTAAGCTTGCTGAAATAAGTGACTGGTGCGAGGATAAGTGGGCCGGAGCCCGGAGGCCAGAGCCTGGGCGCCCAGGCATGCTCTGCTGTCCGGCGTGTGGTGCTGGAGAGGCTGCCTAAGGCCCCACTGCTTCTTCCTAAAATGAGGAAAGTGGCCACACTTATCTGCTCAGCTTGTTAAGAGGGTAAACCTGCTAATACACGTGACGCGTTCAGGACAGCGTTTGGTGCAGGCTGAGCCCCTGGAAGCGCTGGCTGTTACCGCTTTTCTGAGGCCAGACCTGGAAACAGGGACGGGCCCCTGAAAGGCAGGCTGGCATGTGGGACGCCAATCTAGAGTGGCCCTGAGAGGGGACGAGGGACACGCAGGGGGCGGGGATGATGGACAAGGGACACGCAGGAGGTGGGGATGATGGACGAGGGACACGCAGGGGGTGGGGATGATGGACTAGGGACACGCAGGGGGCGGGGATGGAGAGCTGAGCTGTTGGGAAAGAAGTGCCTCATGTCCTGGATAGAAGGAGAAAGGAAATGAGAGGAGGGAACGCTAGAGGAAGAGGCGGAGCCAAACTTCCCAGAGGTGAAGAAAGATGAAGGGCTTCAGACTGAGGGTCACAGAGAGGTGAGATGAGACATAACCCACACTTCGATGTGCTGCAGTGACGTTTAAGAGGATCAGAGAAAAGTGTCTGAAAAGAAGGTTCCGCAGGGAACAAACAGACCACATACATGGGAACAAGAATCGCAGTGACCCCAGATTTCTGAACAAGCTGCATAAGGAGATACGGGATGGTATTTTAAAGAATTACAAGTAAAAAATAGAAAATTAAATATTCAGCCAAATTGTCATTCAAATGTAAGAATATTACAAAGATATTTCCAGAAAGTCTCAGAATGCACCCCTCCCAAACACCTACATTGATAACATTTTTGAAGCAGGAAAGAGGAAAAACACACCCAGGAAAATCCACAAGCCATAAAGGAAGTGAGGGGCCAAACATCTCTGCAAAGCTTTTTCCTATTTTAGGAACAAACCACCACCACCGAAAAGGCGGGAAAAAGGGCAGGCGCACGAGCCCCACATGAGATCCTGGGCAATGCCAGTGTCACGGGGCCCGGGAAGGGGCGCCAGCGAGGGAAGGCGTCAGGGGCCTCGCCGCCCGGGGCTGGGAGTGGACAGAGGCCGCAGACGCCACAGCACAGGCGTGTCCACCAGCCGGCAGCTGTGGGCAGCGGAGGCGCTCGGTGTTCACCAGCGAGTGAGTGAACATAACTTCCTGTGAAAGTTATAAATTTAAAACGATCCAACAAGTGAAAATCAACAAAAATGAAGAAAGAAACAGGAGAGTAGAGCACGCAGCAAACACGGGACGCGCGGCAGAAAGAAGCCCCAGCAGAAGAATCACTACGTGCATGCCCAGATCCAGCAGATGATGTAACTAGAAAGGCCCAGGAGCAACCAGATCCAGCAGGCGGTGTAACTAGAAAGGCCCAGAAGCATGGAGAATCTCTGTCTCTGAAGTTGGATTTATTTTAAAATTTTTATTTCTTTTGATGTGGACCATTTTCAAAGTCTTTATTGAATCTGTTACAATATTGCTTCTGTTTCTTGGCCCTGAGGCATGCTGCTGCTGCTGCTTCAGTCGCTTCAGTCGTGTCCGACTCTGTGCAACCCCATAGACGGCAGCCCATCAGGCTCCACCATCCCTGGGATTCTCCAGGCAAGAACACTGGAGCAGGTTGCCATTTCCTTCTCCAAAGTATTGAAAGGTTGTTGTTGAATTATGACGCCGGGATTCGTGGCCTCCGGAGGAGAAGAATTCAATCCGGGGCCAGAGACGAGGCTTGATCACTCAGAGCTTTTGTGTAATAAAGTTTTATTAAAGTATAAAGGAGATAGAGAAAGCTTCTGACATAGACATCAGAAGGGGGCAGAAAGAGTGCCCCCTTGCTAGTCTTTCGCTGGACGTTATATAGTCTGTTAACAAAAGAATGTCTCAAAACTTAGAATGGCCCCAGGCCCCTCACCCATAAGATGTATTTGGGGATAATCTTGGCTCTAAATGGTTTATCTTGGGCCATACAATGATTAACTTGGATCTTAAAGAAGGGCAGATCACCATGCAAATAGTTTCATTTACATAGATTAGAGGAACAATATCGATACTGGTCTGTCAAGTAGGTTCTGAGTCCAAAAGGCGGAACCGACTTGAAGACAGAGTTTGGGGTAAATGCATAGTACATTAGCANTTTGACTGAGTATGCACCATCTGTCAAGTACTATGGAAAGCTCAATACACATATTATCTTACTTATCCTTAAACAATTTTATATTAATATGAGGTTTTATTACAATTTTATAACAGGAATATGAATTATATATAGATTATATTACTGAAAATTAATTGCAAACTAACCAGAAAGCAGTTAATGTCAATCAGCTGATTTATAAATCCTCTTTTCCTCCCAAGCTAGATTATTCTAAAACTTGTTCTATAAATTGGTGTTCTGAACAAAACTATTTAATTGTCAAAAACTTTTTTACATCACAATGTTAGATTATCTCAGCATTCAATGTATATCAAACATAATTAAATATAAAAAAATTGATTATCATGTATAACTAGAAGTCCAAAGTGAAGATAAGTTTCAGGATTGAATTAATTTAAAGAATTTATTTTGGTTCACTTCTCTTTCCCTCAGTTCAATTCAGTTCAGTTGCTCAGTCGTGTCTGACTCTTTGCAACCCCAGGAATCACAGCACACCAGGCCTCCCTGTCCATCACCAACTCCCGGAGGTTACCCAAACTCATGTCCATCGAATCAGTGATGCCATCCAGCCATCTCATTCTTGGTCATCCCCTTCTCCTCCTGCCCCCAATCCCTCCCAACATCATAGTCTTTTCCAATGAGTCAACTCGTCGCATGAGGTGGCCAAAGTACTGGAGTTTTGAAAGGTTGTTGTTGAATTATGACGCCGGGATTCTTGGCCTCCGGAGGAGAAGAATTCAATCCGGGGCCAGAGACGAGGCTTGATCGCTCAGAGCTTTTGTGTAATAAAGTTTTATTAAAGTATAAAGGAGATAGAGAAAGCTTCTGACATAGACATCAGAAGGGGGCAGAAAGAGTGCCCCCTTGCTAGTCTTTCGCTGGACGTTATATAGTCTGTTAACAAAAGAATGTCTCAAAACTTAGAATGGCCCCAGGCCCCTCACCCATAAGATGTATTTTGGGATAATCTTGGCTCTAAATGGTTTATCTTGGGCCATACAATGATTAACTTGGATCTTAAAGAAGGGCAGATCACCATGCAAATAGTTTCATTTACATAGATTAGAGGAACAATATCGATACTGGTCTGTCAAGTAGGTTCTGAGTCCAAAAGGCGGAACCGACTAGAAGACAGAGTTTGGGGTAAATGCATAGTATATTAGCATATCTTAAGACAAGTATTTCCATAAGAAAAAGGCAATGGTTAACTTCAAGTGAAACCAGGTGTCATTATGGCAACACAGAATTTTAGGAGAAACCTTTTAAATTTGTATAGAGAAGGAAAAAATATCACTAGTCTGTTTCCTCCTGCCTCTTAAGAGAGATAAAATGTCTGACACTTGCAGGCTTTTTCCTCCGTTTGGAGACCCCTGGCCTTCCTGCCTGTTGCCCTCTCAGTATGAAAGGGAAAACTGAAAGTGAAGTCGCTCAGTCGTGTCTGACTCTTAGCGACCCCATGGGCTGCAGCCCACCAGGCTCCTCCGTCCATGGGATTTTCCAGGCAAGAGTACTGGAGTGGGGTGCCGTTGAGGCATGGGGGACCTTAATTCCCTGACCAGGGATGGAGCCCACACCCTCTGTACTGGAAAGAAAGCCGTAACCACTAGATGGCCAGGAAAGTCCCTGAGATTGGGTTTAGGTGATTCCTTGCCAAAATCATCAGGATTCTTTCTGGGGTGAGATGCTCTCTCAGGCCTGAGACCAACTGTGAACCCAGAGCCCAAAGATACAAGAAAACGTGGTTGAGGATCAGCAGGAAAAACATCACAGAAACTCTGAATCCTGGAATTTCCAGATAATGAACCAGCCGTGCTTACTGAGCTCTTGGAGGTAAACAGAAACATTTTAGCAGGAGTAGTAAGCCATTAAAAGTGACTTTACAGAACTGAAAAGAAACTAATTAGAAATCATAGAACTGAAAGATACTGTTATGGAAATAAGGGTCACTGGGGAGTTTATACCACCTGCAGCACACCTGGAGTGAACCTGCAGTGAGTCTTGGAACTCATGGAAACTGCTTCCAGGCGAGGCTGCCGCTGCCACCCAGGACCTTCGCTTTGAGAAGACGGAGGAAGAGAAAGCCTGCAGACAGTGGACGAAACCACAGACAGCAACAAGAGACAGAGGGCAGTGAGAACTTTTAATCTGCGTTTAACTGGAAGTCCAGAAGGAAGGAGAGGAAGTGGCCGCTGCTGCTGCGTCGCTTCAGTCGTGTCCGACTCTGTGTGACCCCATAGACGGCAGCCCACCAGGCTCCCCTGTCCCGGGATTCCCCAGGCAAGAACACTGGAGTGGGGTGCCGTTTCCTTCTCCCATGCATGAGAGTGAAAAGTGAAAGTGAAGTCGCTCAGTCGTGTCCAACTCTTCGAGAACCCATGGACTGCAGCCCACCAGGCTNTCCCGGGATTCCCCAGGCAAGAACACTGGAGTGGGGTGCTGTTTCCTTCTCCCATGCATGAGAGTGAAAAGTGAAAGTGAAGTCGCTCAGTCGTGTCCAACTCTTCGAGAACCCATGGACTGCAGCCCACCAGGCTCCCCGGTCCATGGGATTTTCCAGGCAAGAGGACTGGAGTTGGGTGCCGTTGCCTTCTCCGGGGGAGGAAGTGGAGAGTGGAGGAAATCAGTATTTGAAACCACACTGGGTGAGAATGTCCTGAAGCTGTTGGAAGACCAGCCCACAGATGTGAGCACCTGAAGTCTCTGCCAGAACAAATACAAACAAGTCCACACCTCTACACATCAAGTAAGTTTGTAGCAAATAAAAGGCGTAAACACAGTCATAGACACTCTGGTCACGATCCAGATCTGATAAGGAGTAACAGCTCCACCGTAGCTGTAAGTAGAAGCTGATGGCCTGTGGGTTCAGCTCAGACCTAAAATTCTTTACCGTGTGAAAGTACTTTTCAAGAATGAGGTAAGATTTCTTTTTTTTGGAAAACAAAAATTGGGGGCTTTGGCCACCAGCAAGCCCCCACCAAAGGAAGCTCTCCACACCAAAGGGAGAGGACTTGGATGGACTGGGTGTGAAGGGGTGAGAAGCCACAAGACCTGTCAACCAGTCGTAGTGGCACCAACAATGATCACATTGTCATGTGTTAGAAAATGAGAAATTAAAGAGCATGGAACTGTGGCATAATCAGAAGGGAGGCAGGCCCTCCGTCCCGGCATCAGGCAGGGAGGCACCTCAGTATCTCAGAGTGATGTCATCACTGTAAGCAACCCCCGCTCGAATAACAGGAAAGTGGGGTGGAGTATCCACACTTTTGGCTGAAATAGCCTAACCAGAGATATCCTGGAATTAGTGAGAGTCTGGTGAGGATGCCAGATGCAGAGCTCACATGCAAACACTGGCTGCGTTTCTGCCTCCAGCCAATGGCCATCAGCATGAAGCAAGCTGCCGGCCTTCTCTGGTGGGCGGGTTGCAGAAGTGGTGCCGAGTCTCCAGCCCTGCCCATGCCCCACAGGTCCTGGGTGAGGAGCAGCTGTGGCCACTTTTGCAGACCTTTCTACACGTGTCTGCTTAAAGAGTGTGGAGGCAGCGACACGGCCATTCCCCAGACCGCCCTGCAGAGCCCCTCACACACCTCTGTCTCTGAGGGGACTCTGCCGTGGCCCTAAGAACAAGCCCCGGCTGACACACTGGAGGATGAGCATGCCCAGGGAAGGGCTGGCACTGTCCCCTCAACACGCAGCTGCAGCAGATGATGATGGCCCGGCCAAGGCCAACCAGGGCTGGCCCAGGTCAGCGGGGGCCCCGGGCTCCTGGGCAAAAGCAAATACTTACTGGTATGTACCACTGAGGTTTTGTGGCTGGTCATTATGCAACTTTATTGTGGCAATAAATGAAACCGGAAAGAGACAGCGTTACACAACCCCCAGAGCAGCTACCCTTCGTGTCAGGAGGACTCTCAACAGCAGCATCACCCCTTGCCGCCACCAACAGCAAGTGGCTCTGCCCTTGGACAGACAAGCTGCGGGACAGTCACACTGAGGACACAAGACTGCCCAGGACAAATGAACTGCAGCCACCGCCAGGGCAAGGCTCAGAGCGTGATGCCGAGGACAGAAGACGCCAGAGAGGATGGTGTCCTTCCACTCTTTTGCTATTGGCTGTTTCGAGTCGCTAAGTCACCGACTCTGGTGAATCCTGGAGTGGTGACCTTCCAGGGTCCTCTGACCCATCCATTCAAAACAGGCAAGGTAGCGTTCAGGTTCAGCCTGCGCTGAGTTAGGCTCAGTTTAACCTGCAGGTGTTAAGTGTCGCATCAAGGGCAAGCGTGTGCACAGCCCAGAGGCCCAGAAGGTTTCGAGCTTCACAGGGCTAGCATGGGACTCCTCGTGGGGCGGGGCAGCGGGCGACCTGCGAATTGGGAGCTTCGCAGGCTTTTGCATTTTAGCAATTTGCAAGGGAGGACTTCCATGTTTCTCACATTTTGGTGTATTTGTGAAATTCCACAGCAAGGAAAGGTTAAAAGCATATGCAGCTAACAGCACAGACAGCACATGAGGCCCCGGCAAGCGGAAACGCTGGGAGCAGTGGGTTTGATACCAACTGCTTTCCTGGGGTCATCAAAATTCTACCCAGAGAAGGCCTGGGAACGCGTGAAGGCAAAGCCAGGGTCTCCTGCGGGCAGGGGATGGGCTGGGGCCCCAGCTGACTGCTAGGAAGGGGGCATTGCTCAGGACACATGGGTTAGCCCCAAACCCCTGTGTCCCGATCTGACTGCNCAGAGAAGGCCTGGGAACGCGTGAAGGCAAAGCCAGGGTCTCCTGCGGGCAGGGGATGGGCTGGGGCCCCAGCTGACTGCTAGGAAGGGGGCATTGCTCAGGACACATGGGTTAGCCCCAAACCCCTGTGTCCCGATCTGACTGCACCCCAGGAAGGGGCCCGGGGCTTTGCCTCCCTCAGTCAGGCAGGGACCAGGGAAGGGGCCTGCAGGCTGGAGGCAGAGGACGGGCACGGGGAGCTCGGCCTGGCTGCACTGGGCCCGGGCAGAATGGCGCCCCACGTTCACACCTGGCCAAGAAGACCTTGGGCCGCTCCTCTCTGTGTCCCCTGGGGACTCTCTCGAAGCCTCCTCCAGCCCCGTGAAGACTGAACGTGAGGCAAAGGAGGCCTCGAGAGGCCTTGCGTCCAGTGGGTGGACTCTGGGCTAAAACAAGGGATCCCTGAGGCCCACACTAGTGGCCCAGACCGGGGCGCAGAGGCGGGCATGCTCCTGCAGGCCCCGGCAGCTGTGCTGAGGAGCCGGCCCTGGGTGCACCCCACTTGCAGCTCTCGCGGCCCTCGGAGACCCCAAGGCGCTCCCAGCCCCTTCTCCCCACAGAAAGCTGGGGCCCAAGGGTTACTGTGGGTCTCAAGCCGGCGCAGGGTCTTTGGATCCAGGCGATGCTCTTTCCCATACGCGTCAGCTTCTGAAACTTTCGGTTCACTCAGGTTCGTGTGCCAGTCATGCCTGGCGCTCCTTGCCCCACCACGCTCGTTTCTGCGTTTCTCCGCTCTTTCAGCCCCTGTTCTTCATGCCCACCTCCCCCGCCGCCCCACAACGCAGGGATCTGGCGTGCCAGGCTGAGGGGGCAAACGACGCCAAGTGGGGACAGCTGGAGAGTCTGTCCTTCTACGTTTTACTGCGCTCTTCCCACCCCAGCCTCCCTGGGCTTGCTGCTTCTTTCCATCTGACCTCACCACCAGCCCTTTTCTCTGAGCTCAGAGGCCAGAACTTGCAGAGCAGCAGGCGCACGTGGTGGGTGTTTCTGACCAACCCCTGGGCCCAGGGACGCGAGGCTTTAGGTTCCGAGGCCACCTTCCTAACACTGCAGGGAGCCGGGCGCCCTCCATCCCCTCATCAGGCAGGGTTCTCCGGATCAAGGGTCTGCTCTGGAGGGCGCCCGGCTCCCTGCAGTGTTAGGAANCTCCCACTGCCTCTTCTCTCCTGCTACCTGAAATCATTTCCCAAGTAAACAACCTACACATAAACCCTGAGATAGGGCATGTGTGTGGACAAGCTTGAGAATCTTAATCCGTTAGAAGAACCCTTGACGTTGGCAGGTGTAATTCTCTTGCTAAGGGAAACCAGCCTCTGTTTACCTGGGGACTTGGCAAAAACTCTGCCAGAAGCCAGAGCTTGTCAGGTGATGCTTTCTTCCTCACTGCCTCCAGCCTGGATCAGATCTAAGCAAAACTGGAATAGGAAACAGCCCCTATTTCGGGAGGAAATAGCTAGCACACCCTAAGTGTTTGCAGTTGGGTTAGTAAGGTAGCCAGGAATAAATTGAACACATGTGAGAGTGGAGCTTGTGTATGCAGGCTCAAGGTAATTAGGAAAAAAGTCTTGATAGTGGAGTATTTATTGATTTAAGAGCATTTACCCATGACTTGTGGCTTCCTAGGTGGCACTAGTGGTAAAGAACCTGCCTGCCAATGCAGGAGACATAGATGCAGGTTTGATCCCTGGGCTAGGAAGATCCCCTGCAGGAGGGCATGGCAACCCACTCCAGTATTCTTGTCTGGAGAATCCCCATGGACAGAGGAATCTGGTAGGCTACAGTTTGTAGGGTTGCAAAGAGTCAGACACGACGGAAGCATGCATGCATATCCATGACTTGGGATGCAATATGTGGGTAAAGCCTCTTGGAGCTGACCTAAAACCTGGTGAAAGNCAGAGGAATCTGGTAGGCTACAGTTTGTAGGGTTGCAAAGAGTCAGACACGACGGAAGCATGCATGCATATCCATGACTTGGGATGCAATATGTGGGTAAAGCCTCTTGGAGCTGACCTAAAACCTGGTGAAAGATTTCTTTGAAGCTTTGGCACAATAATCTTCTATAGAAAGCAAGGCAGGGATTCCAAAAACACTCTGGCATGGTATTGTCGAAGGAATCCTAGGCTAGGGAGGTGAGAATACAGAACTTACTTCTCATTTCCTGCCCCAGTGGCATGGCTTACCTCAGGATCAGCTAGTCACTCAACCACACACAATGTGAAAGTTGAATTAAAGTCCTAGATTAGCCTTGGCCAGTCCACTGGCCAATGAGGAAGAAGAGTCAACAGCCAAAAGGGGACGTCAGTTTTGAGACACATTCATAAAGTACCTCAGAAGGTCCAGTGGGATGGTGCGCCAGTCTCCAAGAGTTGGGGCCAACTGGAGAATGTGTTCTTTGTAAATTATTTCTCTCTTCCTTGTTTCCTTCCACTACCTACCCCTTACTCATCTCCTATGATTACTTCCCAAATAAAAGACCTGCACATAACCTTTGCTTCAGGTCCTGCTTTGGCAATCACTTTCATCACTTTATTGTACATATTGGTTTACTTTTTTTTTGCTCTCCCCACAAGACTATAAGAACTGGAATTTTCATTCATTCATTTCTACATCCCCTAGGCCTAGCACATAGTACAACCTTACTGTAATTAAAAAAAAAAATATGTGGTAGCATTTGTGGAAAATTTCCTGAGTAGAAGCAATAGCAGGTTGCAGGCTAGAATTAAATAGGTAGACAGAAATATGAATGCATGAGCAAAATTGTGGGTGATAAACTCATGAATCTACTCTATTATTTCTGTATCTCTATATTTCCAGGTACATGCAATAAAAATTGTGTTTGTTATCATGTAATGCAGAGGTTTCATTCAATACAGAGGAAGGGCTGTTCCATGGTTTTCTATAGGACTCTTCTGATTTGATAGAAATACAGATTGATATCATTTAAATAACAAGTAGCTGTAAGTAGTTTTTTTTTTTCAGAACGATACCAGGCACTGGACCAAGTGGTTTGCATGAATCTCATTGACAAATGAGGAAATGAAGGCTTTCAAAGGTTAATATCTTACTCAAGGTCATAATATTGTTAAGTGGTACAGCTGGAAGTAAAATCCAATTTTACTGTAGCATTAATCTCAGTCTTCATGATGTTAAGGATATTTAAAAATGTCTATCTACCTATAAAATCAAAAATCCTTATTGACAGAGACCATGCTTCTTTTTTTTTCCCCCCTCTCTCAGTGTTTCCATAATACCTTTCAAAGAGGGAGTGTTTGTTGAATTTGAATTCAGCTAAAATGAGATTAACGTAGATATCATGTGATTAAAGAAAAATTAGGAGATGAAAGGAGAGCAGGCTGAAAACATAACCTATATTATAAAAATCTCAGAATCTGTCTGAATCATTAGGTATACCAGGGGTATAGAATCTCCTAATTCGTTTATTCATAAGTACATACAGTTTTTCCTTCTAAATATATTGAGATGTATACTGCCTACAACCACATACCAACACTATCACTCCATATTGAACAGGCTAGTCAACGAACTTAGAGAATTTCTATGCATAAAAATATTTTAAAATAGAGCAAGTATCCACTTGTCTTTGATGGTAGATGTAGAACTTTCTACATCTATAAGACCACTGAGTCTATTGTATCTTCAAGGTTCTATAATTTATGAATAATAAACCAGTTGAAAGAATGAACTATGAAAAATGCTGATTATATAAAATATGCTTCTAGGATTAATACCAAAAGATAGTAATGTCTTTACAGTCTTCAGTAAGTTTCAGTTAGGATTCTATCTCCAAAAATGTTTTAAAATTATTCTAAAATTAGCCAAANGAAGGAGATCAGCCCTGGGATTTCTTTGGAGGGAATGATGCTAAAGCTGATTCTCCAATACTTTGGCCACCTCATGCAAAGAGTTGACTCATTGGAAAAGACTCTGATGCCGGGAGGGATTGGGGGCAGGAGGAGAAGGGGACGACAGATGATGAGATGGCTGGATGGCATCATGGACTCGATGGACGTGAGTCTGAGTGAACTCCGGGAGTTGGTGACGAACAGGGAGGCCTGGTGTGCTGTGATTCATGGGGTCGCAAAGAGTCGGACATGACTGAGCGACTACACTGAACTGAACTGATATATATATTCTTTTCCATTATAGTTTGTCACAGGATTAGTTTTATTATTTATTTTTGGTCACATCATGTAACATGCAGGATCTTAGTTCCCTAGCCAGAGATTATGTACCCCCTGCAGTGGAAGCATGGAACTTTAACCACTTGACCTCCAGGGAAGTTCCATGTCACAGATTACTGAATATAGTTTCCTGTTTTATACATTCCCTGGAGAAGGGCATGGCAACCCATTCAAGTATTATTGCCTGGAGAATTCCTTGGACAGAGGAGCCTGGTGGGCTACTGGCCCGCGGGTTGCAAAGAGTCAGACAGGACTGAATGACTAACCCTTTCACTTTCATTCTCCTTGTGCTATACAGTAGGAGCTTGTTGTTTATCCATCCCATATATAATACTTTGCTGCTGCTAATCCCAAACTCCCATTCCTTCTCTCCCAGCATTGTTAACTTTAAATACTCTTTTGAGTACCTACTAAAAGAACCCCTGAATAAACCTTTAGTGATATACTTTAACCCTATATTTTTTTCTCAAAATTCAACTTTGCTGCCATGAGTAGTAACTGTTCCTATACATATGTGGCTTATTTAATGTCTCCTTATAATTCTGAAAAAAAAAGAGAAAAGGCATAAATATTATAGAAACTGAGGGTATCTTTTGATAAGAAGTGGCTTGATGATAATCAATTCAATTAGTTAAAATAATTCTTTATGTAATAGTCTCTCTATATTGTATATATCTATATATTAATATCAGAGGAGGCGAAGGCACCCCACTCCAGTAATGTTGCCTGGAAAATCCCATGGACAGGGGAGCCTGGTAGGCTGCGGTCCATGGGGTCACAAAGAGTCGGACACAACTGAGTGACTTCCCTTTCACTTTTCACTTTCTTGCATTGGGTTTTTGTTGTGTTTCGTCACTCAAGTTGTATCAGACTCTTTGAAACCCCGTGGATTGTAGCCCACCAGACTCCTCTGTCCATGGAATTCCCCAGGCAAGAATACTGGAGTGGGTTGTCATTCTCTTCTCCAGGGGATTTTCCCAACCCAGGGATCAAACCCAGGTTTCCCCGAATTGCAGGAAGATTCTTTACCATCTGAGCCATCATCTATAAAGTAATATTATATTAAAATAAGATATTATTATATAAATAGGTATGTGAATATATTATATGCATGTATATATCTTACTTCTGTTAAGATAATGAATAAAGATTTGAAAAGGCCCAATACAATTTTTTCTACTTCTCTTTTTTTCTCTGTATTTTTCTACTTTTTTCTCAATATCACACACTATAAAGGTAAAACCATAATGTGTATAATTTGAGATTATTGTAAATATAAGAATTAGAAAACTTTGAGCTACTGGTGAGGGTCCCTAGAATTCTTTGCTCAGAAGGAAGTTCAGGTTCCCAAGGAAAGTGGGAGCATTGATTAAATCATGTCACAGCTAAAAGGGAACCTAAGCATTGATACTGGGAACTTGATGATCTTTAAAGCCCTTCATATGTTTAAAGTTCAATCACATTTATTAAGATTTTCCCCCAGTTCTGATACAATTCAAATAACCAGATTAAAAGAAGCATAAAATTAATTATCTCATTCCCTAAAATTAAATGTAAATGATGTGAACATTCTAACAGTATATATTACTGTTAAAACCACAGATTCATTTAGAAATATATTCTTTGTAATGGATAACCCACATTTTATATTTTGTCTGATGGTCTATTACTCATTCTTTCTTTTCCTCAACAAACAATGAGAGAAGAGTGAATGACCTTTTATATTTCATAGAATTCATTGTTTAAATATAGCTTGTCTAAATCAGAAGCATTTTTGTGCTCTGGTTAATGGTAATGTGACTGTGAGAGCCAACACTTGATATAATGAATGGCAGAACAGAGAGTTTCATGGAGGAACCAAACACTTTCAGCTCCAATTTATAAACCTACTCACTTTAATTAAGAAAAGTAATCTGCATGGTAATAGAAACTCCAACCATTTGCAGGGAAGGGGGGATCACCTGCCAGAGTACCAAGAAGCAATGTACTTATCAAGAGAAATACACAGAGCCCAAGTGCAATGCACTGTAAATGAATAATGCCATGAAGTAATCAAAGGGAGCAGTAAGTCTTCAACAAAGGAAGCTACTAAGCAAAATGAAATTGTCAGTCGTTAACGTCAGGTGAGAACATCAGAAACATTTTAATCACTTACTTTGAAAAGTTGGAATAGATCATGGATTCTAAATTGGTTGGCAATGCATTCCTCTCTAATTGTTTTAATGGCCCCATATATGCCGAATATATTGAGAGACTACAGGAAATATGTATCAATTCTGAAATCAGTGAAACATTTCTTATTGACATTTAGCTGCTTTACAAGGGTGTGTTAGTTTCTGCTGTACAGCAAAGTGAATCAGCTATACATATACATATATCCCTTCTATGTCACCACAGAGCATTGATTAGAGTTCCCTTTGCTATACAGTAGGTTCTCATTAGTTATCTATTTTATACATAATAGAGTGTATATGTCAATCCCAATTCCCAATTCACCCCACCCCACGTGCCCCCTTGGTGTCCATACGTTTTTTTCTCTATGTCTGTGTCTGTATTCCTGCTTTGCAAGTAGATTCATCTGTACCATTTTTCTAGATTCTACATATATGCGTTAACATATGATTTTGTTTTTCTTTCTCTGACTTAAAGTTAATGAAACATTTCTGGTAAGAGAGATGAGGATGAGTCAAACTCAGTTAACTCAACCATGAAAGTCATTAACAATAGGTAACTACAAAAATTGATACTAACTTGACCTTTTTATACATTACTCCAAAGTCCTCTAAAGCTTTTTAGGTTGGATAATTTCACAAAATAGGAAATTCTGGGAAAGTTCCAAGGGTATAGTAAAATTTTTTGAATAGTACATCTCTTGTATAATAAACTACATGAATTTTCATATTTGAAAGCACTCGATTAACAAAAACTTAATTGGCATTTTGCTCTATGCTGATGTTAACAGAACAGCCTCCAATTTCATTTTCAAATTCTACAATTAAAAATGAACCAAGGAAACATAAGATTTGGACTTTTGCTAGAGTCAGGAAGATGCTGAAATAAGGGAGCATAATTTGAGTAAAATACACATCTAGATTATCAGTCACTATCCCTTAAGTTCGTCTGTTATCCAGAGGTCTTATTTTCATTCCTCAGTGGAGCCAATTAGGGGGAAAAAAAAATTCAAGTATGTCTAAATATCTCACTGAGGATTGGCAGCTGGCAGAGCTGGATTTTAAAAAGGAACTGTTCTTTAAAAAACATTAAAGTAGAAATTGATGGACTCATCCTAAAATTAATATGGAAATGCAAAGGACCCTAAATAGCCAAAGCAATTTGGAAAAGAGCAAAGTCAGCAGACTTGTACTTCCTGACTCCAAAAGTTTCTACAAAGCCACAATAATCAAGAATATGGTCTTGTCATATAGATAGACATACAGATTATCAATGGGAAAAAAATTTGATTACAGAAATAAACCCAACGTCTGTGGTTTATTGATTTTTCAACCAAAATTAAATAACAATATCATTTATGGAATATTCATTACATGCCAGGGTTGAGCTAGAATGTTTACATATTATCTTTCTATCTTAACCACACCCATGCAAGGGAGCTTTTATTATACTCATTCTATTGATAAGGAATTTGAGGCTGAGATAGTGTAAGAGTGTAAAAGAGTGTAAGTTAACACATTAGTTAAGTGGCTGAGCCATTCTGAAGCCAGATTTAGGTGATTTTAGAGCCTGATTCTGCCGCCGAGAGTGCCAGGCTGCGACGGTGCAGGAGCAGCCGAGAAGAGCTACCCCACGCCCGAAGACAGGGGCGGCAACTGAGAGGAGAAACCCCATGTCCAAGGAGCAGTGGCTGCGCAAGCGGAGGGCTGAGAGGAGCTACTCCACATTCAAGGTCAGGAGGGGCAGCTGTGAGGAGATACCCCTTGTCCAATGTAAGGAGCAGCGACTGCGCTTTGCTGGAGCAGCCTTGAAGAGATACCCCACATCCAGGGTAAAAGAAACCCAAGTAAGATGGTAGGTGTTGGGAGAAGGCATCAGAGGGAAGACACACTGAAACCNCCTTGTCCAATGTAAGGAGCAGCGACTGCGCTTTGCTGGAGCAGCCTTGAAGAGATACCCCACATCCAGGGTAAAAGAAACCCAAGTAAGATGGTAGGTGTTGGGAGAAGGCATCAGAGGGAAGACACACTGAAACCATAATCACAGAAAACTAGCTGATCTGATCATACGGACCACAGCCTTGTCTAACTCAATGAAACTAAGCCATGCCCTGTGGGGCCACCCAGGATGGGTAGGTCATGGTGGAAAGGTCTGACAGAATGTGGTCCACTGGACAAGTGAATGGCAAACCACTTCAGTATTCTTGCCTTGAGAACCCCATGAACAGTATGAAAAGGCAAAATGNGATGCTAAAGCTGAAACTCCAATACTTGGCCAACTCATGCAAAGAGCTGACTCATTGGAAAAGACTCTGATGCTGGGAGGGATTGGGGGCAGGAGGAAAAGGGGACAACAGAAGATGAGATGGCTGGATGGCATCACTGACTTGATGGACGTGAGTCTGAGTGAACTCCAGAGTTGGTGATGGACAGGGAAGCCTGGCATGCTGCGATTCATGGGGTTGCAGAGAGTTGGACACGACTGAGCGTCTGAAGTGAACTGAGCCTGATTCCAAAGGAATCAAAAATAATGTGATTACCTTGCTGTGTCTTTATAAAAGAAATAAGATAAGGTGGCTATTAAAATATTATTAACACCAAATAAAAATAAGTGTAAAAATAGTTTAGAAAACAAACATAGGAGGCTATTCCATACCAAGAATCTAAATGAAACACAGCATTCAGATCCCTTGAATGTTCAAGAGGTGTGAACATTGGAGAGTGGAGTTTTGCCTTCAGGGTGATTCAAGATGAGTCTGCCTTTCAGATTTGTAATCTTCTACTCTGGACCTCTGTAGTTAAGATAATTAAAAATATTACAGCATCCAAGGGATATGTTTTATTTTGCATGCTTTGTAATGAACACTTTTTTGTGTCCTTGTAAGATAATTACTTTCTTGCTCAACTCACTCTTGATATTGTTATGAAAAAAAAACCCTAAAATATAAAAGTAAATGACTACTACAGATGTGAATGTTATTGTGAAAGAAAACACCTGTTTTGTCAGCATATACCTAATGACTCTGTCATCATTCATAACATGCAAAACAAAGCAGATCTGAGTATCTACATAATTACAGGAGCATAACACTTCCGTAAGTAACACCCCATAGAGTAAAACATCCAAATGATGTTTCATTAAATCTAGTTAGGTTTGATAGTGTCGATTATAAACACCAACAAAAAGCCACTGTCTTTGTTAATGAGTAACTGAGGAGTGACGGCACATAGAAGGGAGTTCTAGGCTGCTCAAGTGAAAGCATCATATGTTCCTCTCTGCTATAAGAGAACCACAGCTGTCCATAAAGGAGTGGACGAAGGAAGCTGAGAGCAGAAGAGAAGCAGGAGGAGGAAGGGGGACAGGAAGACAAATGAAGGCACCAGAAAGTGGAAGCAAAAAGAGGAAAAATTGGGCTCAAGGAACAGGTAGATTGAAAAGAGAGCCTGCCTAGCAGCCATAGTCAACTAGAGGTACATTTTGCTTCTGTGATTTCTGCCACCTACACCTGCTTCCCGCTCTGTCCCCAGAGCTCATTTGCTTTTAAAACTGGAAGAAAATCTGCATAGACGCAGGGACACAACACACTCTACCCCTAACAGTCATTTACAAGTTGCCTTCTTTCCACAAGTATTTAAAGCATCTTGACATTGCTTCTCGGCCATCTGGCTAAGATCAAGTTGACAACCATTTAATCTACTGTCAGCAAGATGGCACCTACATTCTCAATAAAATTCTTGAATTTAAAGTTAGTTATAGTTTGGACTTCCCTGGTGGCCCAATGGTTGAGAGTCCACCTGCCAACTGCTCTGTGAAGATTCCCCAGGCCTCGTGGAAACTGGCCCCTTGCACCACAACTACTGAGCCTGTGTTCTAGAGCCTGCATGTCATGACTACTGAAGGCCACATCCCCTAGAGCTTGTGCTCCACAACAAGAAAAGTCACCACAGTGAGAAGGTCGCATACTGCAACTAGAGAGTAACCCCTGCTCACCGCGACTGGAGAAAGCCCACGTGCAGAAACCGAGACAAGACCCAGTGCAGCCAAAACTGAATAAATTAAAAAATAGATAAAATTCGCCTTATTCTTCCTTTGCCCCTGATCTACAGCTTCATAAAATACTTTCTGAAAACTTCGAATACAATCTTGTTTCAGATTAGATATGTCTCCATATCTTTAAATAATAATAAATAATAATCTATAATTCTCAATTTATGTCCAACAGATTAAATATTACCTTTTGCTTCTCTCCATCAAAGACAAAGAAAATGGAAATTTTACTTCCTACCACCAACTCCTCATCTCCCCATTAATAACCATTTTTAAAATGATTTTTTTCCTTGGATTTTGAAATCCAGTACCATCAAGTTATTGTTTATTATATACTATTCTTCTTATGAATTATAGCAACTATACTATATTTGTAGTTATCAAGTTATTTACACTTAATCTATGTTTATTTAAGCTTCCCTGATGGCTCAGATGGTAAAGAGTCTGCCTGCAATGCAGGAGATCCAGGTTCAATTCTTGTGTTGGGAAGATCCCCTGGAGAAGGAAATGGAAACTCCAGTATCCTTACCTAGAGAATCCCATGGACAGAGGAGCCTGGTGGGCTACAGTTCATGCGGTCACAAAGAGTCGGACACGACAGCAAGTAATACTTAAATAGCTCACTAACAACTCTATCAACTTGGTTTATATGGATCTAATTCTCATAATAAGTTTTTATATATTATATTCATTTGTGAGTTTCTAATTTTTATTTAATATTTGAGTGGCTGTGTTAATTTTTCAGGTAATATTTGCAGTTAGATCCATAAATATGGTAGTTCACAATTTTTTTAAACATTTAGGATTACTAGAGATCCTCTCTGAGCAGAAACTTCTTGGGTCATATGNATCAACTTGGTTTATATGGATCTAATTCTCATAATAAGTTTTTATATATTATATTCATTTGTGAGTTTCTAATTTTTATTTAATATTTGAGTGGCTGTGTTAATTTTTCAGGTAATATTTGCAGTTAGATCCATAAATATGGTAGTTCACAATTTTTTTAAACATTTAGGATTACTAGAGATCCTCTCTGAGCAGAAACTTCTTGGGTCATATGTTACAGTTCTCCAGAGAAACAGAACCAAGGATACACACACACACACACACACACACACACACACACACAGAGTATACATATAACATGTATAGAGATTTATGTATGTGTGTGCATGCATAAACACATATAGAGAAAAGAGGATTTAATTTAAGGAACTGGTTCATGTGATTGTGGAGGCTTAATGAACCCAAAATCTGATGGAGGAGGCTGGTAGCTGGACACTTAGGGAAAAGCTGAAATATGAGTCCAAAGTAGTCTGCGGGTGGAATTCCTTCTTGCTCAAGGGAGATCAGTCTTTGTTCTGTTTATGCCTACACCCCACACTGTGGAGCATAATCTTCTTTACTCAAAGTCCATTTATTTAAATGTTGATTTCATCCAAAAGACACCTTCATAGAAACATCTAGAGTAATGTTTGACCAGCTACCTGGACATCCTAAAGGAGATCAGTCCTGAGTATTCCTTGGAAGGACTGATGTTGAAGCTGAAACTCTAATACTTTGGTCACCTGATGCGAAGAGCTAACTCATTGGAAAAGACCTTGATGCTGGGAAAGATTGAGGGCAGGAAGAGAAGGGGATGACAGAGGATGAGATGGTTGGATGGCATCATCGACTCGATGGACATGGGTTTGGGTAGACCCCGGCAGTTGGTGATGGACAGAGAGGCCTGGTGTGCTGCGGTTCATGGTGTCACAAAGAGTTGGATACGACTGAGTGGCTGAACTGAGCTGAACTGAACTATCTGGGCACCGTAGGCCAGCCAAATTGGTGCGCAAAAGGATCCATCACATTTTTTGTTCCTTCTACTGTGTTGACACTTTGATTTTCTCCTCTACTTCCTCCTCCTCCTCATCCCTCTATTTTTTCTTCGTCTTCCAGTTTTGACAGGGAGAAAGTAAGTAACTAAATAGTTAGTTCCACTAGGGAATAGTATGTAGAAAAAAATTACGGAAGATGCTTTAAGTTAATGATCACACAAGGAAGCAGGGTTGCTTAACCACAAAACCAAGCAGACTTGCTCAGCAGCAAAACCATGCAGCAGAAGCAGGAGACGTTCTCCCAAAATAAGAAAACAATGATGGCATGAGCCCCACAGCCTTCCTAGTGAGCTCAGGAAGTTAATGATTCATAGGACACACTCCTCTGTGATCACTAAAAACAATAACAAAAAAAAAAAATAAGGAAAAGGTGACATTATACTGAAACCTGATATGATTTACCATATTTTAGTATATGTTACCATCTTTTTGCTCATTTTCATTGCTCCATGACAATCTCTGTTTGACTATGTAGAGACAAGAAAACTCCCCTGCCTGAAATGGAAGATGAACTGATGATGGAAGCTTGACGTCTACTCAAGGATGAGGGGAAAGGTAGTCAAATGATCAAAATACATTTCTCACATATATTTGGTCTTTAGCCACAGTTTTTGGGCTTCCTAGGTGGTACAGTGGTAAAGAATCCGTCTGCCAATTCAGGACACATGGATTTGATCCCTGGGTTGGGAAGATCCCTTGGAGGAGGAACTGGCAACCCACTCCAGTACTCCAGCCTGGGAAATCCCATGGACAGAGAAGCCTGGTGGGCTACAGTCTATGGGGTCATAAAGAGTCAGACACGACTTAGCAACTGAGCACACACATCACAGTTCTCGGTGCAAAGCTCCTAAAACCTTCGGAATTTCCTAAGTGTTTGAGAGTAATAAAGGTGTTTTATGCTAGTGAAGTGATTTTCAGAAAATACCTACAGAAGGGGACTGGTGGCCAGGAGAACCAATCATGTGATTAGAAAGTTGGAACTTTCTGCCCTACCACCTGACCTCTGGGGTGGGCAGAGGAGGACGAGTGAAGACTGAATCAATTGTCAGTGGTCAGCGATTTTAATCAATCATGCCTATGTAATGACACCTCCATAGAAACCCAAAAGGACAGGGTTCAGAGAGTTTCTGGGTGGGCAGACACATGAGGCGCTGGAGAATGGCACCTGGAGAGGCCGCACAAACGCTGTACTATTTCTCTACACCCCACCCTATTCATCTCTTCTGTCTGGCTCTTCCTGAGTTACATCCTTTTATAACAAACCAGTAATAAACGAAGTAATATATTTCCTTGAGTTCTGGAAGCCTTTCTCATGGTCCACTCATACTGCTTAGCATATTCTTTCTAAGAAAGGACTGTTCGTAGGAGCCCCTGGTTGCTGCCTTTTGCAGGGCCAATAGAAATGCATGATACACCCTTGTCACAAACTGTGAGGGGTCTGGAAAAAAAATTTTTTCTTTTCTTACCATACTTGCAAGCTAACAATTAGCCTATGACAATTTCATGGATGCTGGCAAAAGACACAAGACGTAGAGACAAACGACTTTATCAATGATGGCAAAATGGGCAGCATGAGCTCACTGTTTCTAAAGTTTCTCCTTATCCTGCAAGTCTCACAAGGGCAAAACACAGAGTATCCCAGGTGTATACTCTACACACTGCCCAGAGACCCCAAGAAACCAGCAATCTATTAAGAAACCAGCAATCTATTAATGGGCTGAGAGCAAATCTGCATAAACTTTGTCCCAAAGAGAGAAATAATCTTTATTATTTTGGTCAAGAAGCAAATATGCCCTCATTCCCGATGGGAGACATTATGTTTGTCTTCCGCAGTCTACAACACAGCTGTCAATTCCTTTTGCTCAGAAAAGGAAGCCAAACAAGCTATCCATGAAGGATTGTCTCCCCCAAATCTTGACCTGACTGCTCAATTTGTCTCACATTTTAGGGTCTTAATTATCTGTGACCTCTCACTTTTGTTCTTGTTTGCTTGTTTGTTTTGGTACATTTTAATACTGAAATGACACTTTTGTAAGTGTCATTCTAATCCCTGGAAGATGGGGTCTTCCTGATGATGAATCTGGTGGAAGAGGCACATGTTCCTGATGACTATAAACTCTATTTTACCTTTCTGAGTAGGTGATCTAAGTCTCATTATAGCAGAGCTATTGAGTAGTGAGATTTCATCACTTTTCTCAACTCTCACAGGAGCCCCCAACTGTATAATGGTGAAGAATTACAGGCAAGAATGAATCCCTCTGGGACCAAAGATGATCTGCATAGATGATCATACCATCTACCCACGCTAAAGTGAGTCCATCAATCCCTGCTTTTGTAACTACCTTGCTTTGTTGTAATCTTTCCTTCAGGCCTCATAAATCCAGAACTTACAGTGTGGATGGTATCTCTTCCTAAATCAATAACTTGCCTGTCAAGCAGCACTAATCTGAAACATGCAAATATTTTTTGGTAAGAAGTGTAGTGTCATTACAGATTCAGGCATCCTCCTGTTGATACATTAGAATGATTCAACTATAAGCAGATATCAGGAGAGATTATAATATGAGAGATGATGGCTGGAGAGATATTTTTATAACTTTGAAATATGATACAAGAATGAACAATCTTGTATTTTCTTTATTAAGTTGGTTAGTGTGAAACCGGTGTCATCTTTTCTTCAAATGTTTCATTAAATTCACCAATAGAATCATTGAAGCCTGGAGTTTCTCATGTAGGATGATTTTAAATCACAAATTCATTTTTTAAAAAAATATATAGAATTATTAGGTTATTTAGTTCATCATGAGTGAATGTTGGCAATTATCTTTCAAGTAGGTTGTTATTTCTTACTAGTTGCTGAAATTATTGGTGTATGTTTGTATGTAATATTCTCCAGATATCACTTTAATACCTGCAATTTCTGTACTGATGTTACCAGTCTTCTTTCTGGTATTGGTAATGTGTATCTTTTCTCTCCCTGATCAGTTTTTTAGAAGTTTATAAATTTTATTGATTTTCACAGAGAACCAGCCTATGGTTTCTTAAAATTTCTTTCTTTTTTCTATTACTTTGCTTTCTGCTTTGATCTCTAATAATATCCTCACTACTTATTTGGGATTCTTTTCATTTTCGATTTTTAAGGTATGAAGCTGAAGGCTTGATTTTTAGTCATATTTTTCTTTTTCTATCGTTGGTGTTCAGGGCCCACAATTTCTCCTTAAGTATTGTGTTAGCAGCTGACCACATGTTTTATATGCTGTATTGTCATTTTCATTCAGCTCAAAATACTTAACTTCATATGTTCTTTAGAAGTATGTTATTTAGTTTCCAAATATTTGGGGATTTTCCAGATATATTTCTGTTATTCATTCCTACTTCAATTCTGTTTTTATAGAGAATATATTTGGTATGTCTGGACTCCTTTGAAATCTATTGAGTTATGATTTATGGTTCAGAATACACTCTATCTGCCAAATGTTCCATGTGTACTTGAAAAAATATATGTATTCTATTTCAAACTTATTTTTATTTATAAGCTTAAGGAGTTTAGTTGTTCTCCCAGGGTAAAGCAAACTGAACCTGAGTTATAATGCTCCAGTAAATAACTTAAGCCAAGCAGAAGTTTACCCTACAAGTTTCCTGAAGCTGTTCATCATTGTTGAGATGTTACTAAATAGTACTCCATTTCAATTACTTTGGTAACTTCAGACATGGAGCTTCTCTTTGCTTTGAGGCCTGATTTAAATCTGACTATTGAATTAAAGTGGAAACTAGATATTTAAGAAGACGGAAGATTAATCAGATCTTGTTACCCTCAAAGCACTCACCAGATAAAAAGGTTAGTTTTATTACTATTTGACATGTTTGAACTATCGATGATTTTTCAAATCTACTTAGCATTATATAAACAGAAAAGTGAAGGTGTTAGTCCCTCAGTGGTGTCTTTGTGACACCACGGACTGTAGCCTCTGTCCACGAAATTCTCCAGGCAAGAATATTGGAGTGGGTTGCCACTCCCTTCTCCAGGGGATCTTCCTGACCCCAGGATCAAACCCAGGTCTCTTGCATTGCAGGCAGATTCTTTACCACCTGAGCTGTCAGGGAGACCCATCATAAATAGAAAATAACTCGCTAAAATAATATAGATACATATATGCATATTTTGATCAACTAATACAGAAGAATATAGTCCCTCCATGTAGTCACATTCATTTAACTTCTAAACGACCAGTTCAGTTCAGTTCAGTCACTCAGTCGTGTCCGACTCTTTGCGACCCCATGAATCACAAAACGCCAGGCCTCCCTGTCCATCACCAACTCCCAGAGTTCACTCAGACTCACGTCCATCGAGTCCGTGATGCCATCCAGCCATCTCATCCTCTGTCGTCCCCTTCTCCTCCTGCCCCCAATCCTTCCCAGCATCAGAGTCTTTTCCAGTGAGTCAACTCTTTGCATGAGGTGGCCAAAGTACTGGAGTTTCAGCTTCAGCATCATTCCTTCCAAAGAAATCCCAGGGCTGNTTTTGGGGGGCTCAAAAATCACTGCAGATGGTGACTGCAGCCATGAAATTAGAAGACGCTTACTCCTTGGAAGAAAAGTTATGACCAACCTAGATACCATATTCAAAAGCAGAGACATTACTTTGCCGACTAAGGTCCGTCTAGTCAAGGCTATGGTTTTTCCTGTGGTCATGTATGGATGTGAGAGTTGGACTGTGAAGAAGGCTGAGCACCGAAGAATGGATGCTTTTGAACTGTGGAGTTGGAGAAGACTCCTGAGAGTCCCTTGGACTGCAAGGAGATCCAACCAGTCCATTCTGAAGGAGATCAGCCCTGGGATTTCTTTGGAAAGAATGATGCTAAAGCTGAAACTCCAGTACTTTGGCCACGTCATGCAAAGAGCTATCTCACTGGAAAAGACTCTGATGCTGGGAGGGATTGGGGGCAGGAGGAGAAGGGGACGACAGAGGATGAGATGGCTGGTTGGCACTGCGGACTTGATAGACGTGAGTCTGAGTGAACTCCGGTAGATAGTGATGGACAGGGAGGCCTGGCGTGTTGTGATTCATGGGGTCGCAAAGAGTCGGACTCAACTGAGTGACTGAACTGAACTGAACTGACACCTAACACAGTTGAAAGGGGCCTAGAATATACAGATAGCCTTGAATATTCTGTAGTGGTTCAAACATATGATTAAAGGAATATGATGGGCATGTTGATATTCATTTTTCTTAATTATATTAATTTTTAACCAAGAAATAATAAGCAGAACCTATAAAATTTTTTCTTTACATGTCTTGAAAAATAAGGTCTTAGAATTAGATTGAATGCATATGATTCCTGGATTTAAGAAGAAATATATAGTTCATAAAATTTCATATACCCACTTTATTAATTAATGAAATAATTTAATTTCTCATTTTCAAAGCTACTTGTAAACAAAATGGGAGATCAGGTACTCAATTTTTACTCTTTGGTTACAAATAAATACTTAACAAACGAGGAAACAGAATATGTAATTAAAAATCTCCAGGTACCTAAATGTCCATTGACAGAAATTAGGATAGAGAAAGCATAGTACATATATACAATGGAATATTACTCAGCCACAAAGAAGAACAAAACTGTTTCATTTGCAGAGACATAGATGGAGTGAAGTATGTCAGAAAGAAAAAAATATCATATATTAATGCATGTGTGTTGTTGTTGTGAAGTTGCTCAGTCGTGTCCGACTCTTTGCAACCCCATGGACTATCAGACTCCTCCGTCCACGGGATTTTCAAGGCAAGAGTGCTGGAGTGGATTGCCATTTCCTTCTCCAGGGGATCTTCCTGATCCAGGGATCGAACCTGGGTCTCCCACATTGCAGGCAGACGCTTTACCATCTGAGCTACCAGGAAAGCCCTAATGCATATGTGTGGAATCTAAAAAATTAGCATAGATGATCCTACTGGCAAGGCAGAAATAGAGACATAGATATAGGGAACAAACATGGACAGCCAAGGAGGAAGAGGCGGGTGGGATGAAATGAGATATTGATACTGATATATACACACTGCTATGTATAAAATAGATAACTAATGCGAACCAACTGTATAGCACAGGGAACTCTGCTCAGTGTTTGTGACCCTATGGACTGTAGCCTGCCAGGCTCCCCTGTCTGTGGAATTCTCTAGGCAAGAATACTGGAGTGGGTTGCCACTTCCTTCTCCAGGGGATCTTCCTGACCCAGGGATCAAACCCAGGTCTTGTGTATTGCAGGCAGATTCTTTACCATCTGAGCTATAGAGAAGTCCCTGATATATACACACTGCTATGTATAAAATAGATAACTAATGCGAACCAACTGTATAGCACAGGGAACTCTGCTCAGTGTTCTCTGGTGACCTAAATGGAGAGGAATCAATAAAAGAGGAGATACATTTATGTAGACGCATGGCTGATCCACTTTGCTGTACAGCAGAAACTGACACAGTCATGCAAATCAACTATGTTGTGTGTTTGTGTGTGTTCAGTCACTCAGTCATGTCTGACTCTGTGACCCCATGGACTGTAGCCCGCCAAGCTCCTCTGTCCATGGCGTTTCCCAGGCAAGAGTACTGGAGTGGGCTGCCATTTACCACTCCAGGGGATCTTCTCAATCCAGGGATTGAACCCGTGTCCCTTGTGCCTCCTGCACTGGCAGGCAGATTCTTTACAACTGTGCCACCTAGGAAGACCCATAAAGCAACCATACTCCAGCAACAACAAAAGTTCTGCTTATATTTCACGGGCCAGACCAAGGACCAAGAAGCAGGAATGAATAATGAAAAGCACTCCTTCGGGAAGAGTAGTGGAGTGAGGGAAAGTAGATTATTTGGCAGAAAAGTAGTTTAGTCGTGTTATGGACTGAACAGTGTACTCCCCTCCATCTTCCTGCCAAATTCATATGTTGAAGTCCCCTGCTTAGAATGCGACTGAAGACAGAGTCGAAGACATGATTAAGGTTAAATAAGGTTGAATGGATGGTCCCTAAATCAGTCTGACAAATGTCTGTAGGAGACGAGGAGGTTAGAACACACAGACACCAGGGGCCTGTGTGCACAGACAGACAGCCATGAGCAGAGGGAGGGACAAGACGACAGCCACCTGCAAGCCATGGAGAGAGGCCTCAGAAGAAGCCACCCAAGACAGGTCAAAACCAGTATGTCTTCATGAAAGTTCCAACTCAGAAATAGGCTAGAAAGAGAAAAATAAGAAAACTCAATAAAGCAGGAAAGCAAGGAGGAAATTTAGCCAATATCACATGATTTAGGACTACAATTCTTTGAGAATTTATATGACAACACCCTATGTGTATAACAAATATATTTCTCACTATACCTATTATCTTGTAAACTTTCCAGTGAAAGGGAGGTCGATTTTTGAAGTTAACTGGTTAACTGACTGCAAGTCATTATTTGCAGAATTAAACTATTTCTACAATAAAAGGTTGATGTTAGGTTACAGGCAAAGTTTTTTGAGTGTCCATTCCAAAAAACTTAAAAAAAAAAAGGTGAGGCTGGGGGTTTGGATGGGTGATACAACCTCATAGATAGTTAAAGGAGGTTATCTGGGCAATGGAACTTAAAAATTCCATTCTTTGAGCAAAACATAGAATAAATTCCATTGTGAAATGGCAACCCACTCCAGTGTTCTTGCTTGGAGAATCCCAGAGATGGGGAGTCTGGTAGACTGCTGTCTATGGGGTCGCACAGAGTCGGACATGACTGAAGTGACTTAGCAAATATAAGTGAGCACTGTCTTAAACCTTAATATCTGAAGACTTACTAGCTTTGGTGATATAGCTACTATGTTTCTTAGGAGGGGATTAATCAATTAATTATTTGATCAATTAATTGATTAATCATTTTAATTGTTCAGTGAGACCATAGTGTGTTAAAATCAAAGCACTCTGTAAACTTCTAAACTATTAAATAAAATAAGCTACAATAGAACACAAATGAATACAATACATTAAATACAACACATGTTTTGGGTGATTAAAAGTTATTTGCTAGGATTTACTGTCGGTTTTTAAAGTATTATTATAGTCTGCTCAGTGTTCACATTGAGTTAGATATTACTGTTTTTTTTTCTTTAAATGGATTTTTTCTTACATAAGAACATAAAACCTATTTGAAAAATCACACAATTACGTAGTTGTTCCTTTGGTACAGGCTGCACTTTTGGTACAGGTGTGTTAAAAAAAAAATTCACATTTTTTCAGAATAAAATTTCTAAGTAGGAGCAAACTAATATTGTAGGAATAATTTTAAGGATATTTNAACCTATTTGAAAAATCACACAATTACGTAGTTGTTCCTTTGGTACAGGCTGCACTTTTGGTACAGGTGTGTTAAAAAAAAAATTCACATTTTTTCAGAATAAAATTTCTAAGTAGGAGCAAACTAATATTGTAGGAATAATTTTAAGGATATTTTTGAAAGCTTGATGTACAGAAAACCAAAAAATACCTCATTAAGTTGTTAAAATTCTAGTTCTATTGTATTGAACTCTAAATGCTCATCAAACTGAGTTATCCTTGTTAGAACAATCTAATTAGAAAGGAATATATTCTGGAATCATTTAAATCTATCAGGGGAAGAGAATTAATGCAACTATATCATCTCAAATTTCAGAGTGCATACATCCTATTAATGCTAATTACATTTATAAAATGCAAATTACTTACTTCCCTTTGCTCTGTGTATTTATGTTAACGTGCATAATTTAAACGAAGGAAAAAACACGCTTAAGTCGATAATGTTCATATAAAACCAAAATGATGAGTTTATTTATTTTTTTAATCGCTATTGTGATGGCATATTTGCCCAAATACTTTAATGCTCCAATTTTTCAGTTTCTTTATTTATACTTTTTCTTTCAACTCTCTAAAAATGAAAGTATCTGTACAGGGTTAAATTGTTTCTGATCTCAAAGTTTATCTAGGGGAATTTAAAACCACTTTTGGGATTTGGCTAAGAGGCTGAGAGATAAACAGAAAACTGACAGATGGGAAGAATAATATTGGTACTAATTAACTGAATCCAAAAATGATACTACCTAAAAATGATCTCAAATGCTGCCTTAACTGTGTAAGCTCCATAAAAGAGCATAGGAAACAGTACCTACCTCAGGGGATGGACTAATTTAGATTCATGTCTTGGCTCTGCCCTTTACCAGTTCTATAACTTTAGGCAAGTGTCTTAACATCTCTAGACTCATCTATAAAATGGATCTAATAATCATATAAACCTCTCGGTCATTGTTGTGAAGACAACATAGGACAATTTAAGCCTTCAGAACTTAGCAACAGTACTTGGCAAATTGCTCAACTAAATTATTATTATCATATGTTCATGTGTGTTAAGTTGCTTCAGTTGTATTTGATTCTTTGCGACCCTATGGATTGTAGTCCACCAGGATCCTCTGTCCATGGAATTCTCCAGGCAAGAATACTGGAGTGGGTTGCTATTTCCTACCCCAGGGGATCTTCCTCACCCAGGGATTGAGCCCACGTCTCTTCATGTCTCCTGCATTGCAGGTGTGTTTTCTACCACTAGCAGCACTTGGGAAGTCCCAACAATTATTATCATGTAGCAACAAATCACATATAAGGGGGACCTGCTGCTGCTGCTAAGTCACTTCAGTCGTGTCCGACTCTGTGTGACCCCATAGATGACAGCTCACCAGGCTCCCCCGTCCCTGGGATTCTCCAGGCAAGAACACTGGAGTGGGTTGCCATTTCTTTCTCCAATGCATGAAAGTGAGAAGTGAAAGGAAAGTTGCTCAGTCGTGTCCGACTCTTCGCGACCCCATGGACTGCAGCCCACCAGGGCTCCTCCGTCCATGGGGCTCTCCAGGCAAGAGTACTGGAGTGGGGTGCCATTGCCTTCTCTGAAGGGAGACCTGTAGCAGTTGAGAATTATCCAAACATTTTAGTAGGTAATAGCAAAAGAAAGTCAATAAATCTCCATATCAACCTATGTCACAGAGGAGAGGGGTGGTTTGAAGACAGAAGAATGCCTTCATTAACAGAGTGATTTGAACACAGTCTGTCTAAGATGTTCAGTGCTAGAGTGGGATGAGCATGGGATGTGGCTTCCCAGGTGACTCAGTGGTAAAGAATCCACCTGCCAATGCAGAAGACTGGAGACACGGGTTTGATCCCTAGGTTTAGAAGATTCCCTGGAGAAAGAAATGGCGACCTACCCTAGTATTCTTGCCTGGAGAATCCCATGAACAGTGGAGTCTGGTGAGCTGCAGTCCATGGGGTTGAAAAGAGTCAGACATGCCTGAGCAACTGAGCAGGCACGCACATCCGAGCAAGGGATGTGGTGTGTAAGTATAGCAGAAGAATACAAAAAGTAAGATTATGAAATGGACCCCGAGTTCTAAACTACCAATGCTTCCTAGTTATTTCACCTGTTTTTTAAACGTATTTTCATTTCTATGAGCATTCAATTTTAAGTTTTTTCTACTATGAAGAAATAAACACACATATTTATTTGGTTAAAAAAAAAAAACAAACACCAAAATCCACAGCTGTAAAATTATGCAGTATTTTTTTTTTTTACCTGAATTTTCCTGCAGTTAAATTCCAGGATGCATGTGCTTCTCTCATATCTGTTCCATTTGTTACTCCTAGTGAAATTCAATTACTGTGTCAATGAAATTAGGTAACTTTGCTCAGTAGAGTTGACTTTTTTGTTGTTGTTGTTCTATGAATCTATTAACTTCAAACCAATGCTCTGAGTAACACTGCCAACAAGACTTTAATTTAAAGAACAAATTCAGATGAAGCATGCTTGTTTAATATTAAAGCAACACCTTAAAAGGAGCCCCACTACTGGTTTTATGGATCTTGCTCTGTACATCAAAACATCTGATATTTCACTACCTACCATGGTAATTTGATTATTTTTAGAGGTAACATCAATGTCGATATTGTATAATACCATATTGAAAATACCTATTCTTCAGATTGATATAAAAAGTCATATTACAATTCCAAATTCCAGCAGAATTTTTTGAATTGTAACTTGATTCTAAAACCAAGGTAAAATACTAGGCATAACAACCTCATACCTGTCAGAATGGCTATCATCAAATGGACCACAAGTAACAAGTGTTGGCAAGGATGTGGAGAAAAGCAAACCCTCCTACACTGTTGGTGGGAACATAAATTGGTACAGTCACTGTGGAAGACAGTATGGATGTTTATCAACAAAACTAAAGCTGTAACTGTCATATGACCAAGCAATTCCACTCCTGGGTGTATATCCAAAAGAAAATAAAGTACACTAATTAGGAAAGGTATGTGCATCCCAATCTTTATAACAACTTTATTTTCCACAGACAAGATATGAAATCAATCAAAGTGTCCATCAACAGATGAGTGGATAAAGATGTGGTATACATACAAACATACACACAGTATACTACTACTCAGTCATAAAAAAGGGTGAAATTTTGCCATTTGTAATAATGTGGATGGTCTTGGAAGGTATGTGAAATGAAACATCAGACAAAGACAAATACTCTATGGAATCACATATATGGAACCTAAAAAAATAAGTTAAATTAATGAACATTAAAAAAACAAATATATTCACAGATATAGAGAACAAATTAGTGGTTACCAGTGGCAGGAGGTAAGAGGGCAGAGGTAGTAAAGGGATATGGGATTAAGAGATATCAACTACTATGTAGAAAATAAATAAGCTACAAGGACATATTGTATAGCTCAAGGAATATAGCCAATGTTTTATAATAACTATATGGAATACAATTTAAAAAATTGTGAATCACTATGTTGTACACCTGAAACTTCTCTAATATTGTATATCAGGTCAGTCAATCAGTCAGTTCAGTCGCTCAGTTGTGTCCGACTCTTTGCAACCCCGTGAATCGCAGCACGCCAGGCCTCCCTGNATTTAAAAAATTGTGAATCACTATGTTGTACACCTGAAACTTCTCTAATATTGTATATCAGGTCAGTCAATCAGTCAGTTCAGTCGCTCAGTTGTGTCCGACTCTTTGCAACCCCGTGAATCGCAGCACGCCAGGCCTCCCTGTCCATCACCAACTACCAGAGTTCACTCAGATTCATGTAGACCTCAAAAAAACAAAAACAAAAACAAAACAAAAACAAAAACAGGCATAATACTCTTGAAGAAGAACATAAAACCAGAGGAACTTTCTGGAGAGGTATCAAGACATATGATAAAGGTATATTATACTATACTATACTATACTATGAGACCTTGACTCATATTGATCAGTATAATAAGAGTGCTTCTAAATAGGCTTATACATATATTTAAAGGACCTTATATATGTAATTCATTTACTATTTCATTACATGAAATACTTGAACATATTTTTGCAGCATAATGATTTGATCTTGGTGGCTCAGAGNTATACTATGAGACCTTGACTCATATTGATCAGTATAATAAGAGTGCTTCTAAATAGGCTTATACATATATTTAAAGGACCTTATATATGTAATTCATTTACTATTTCATTACATGAAATACTTGAACATATTTTTGCAGCATAATGATTTGATCTTGGTGGCTCAGAGGGTAAAGTGTCTGCCTGCAAGGTGAGAGACCTCGGTTTGATTCCTGGGTCAGGAATATCTCCTGGATAAAGAAATGGCAACCCACTCCAGTATTCTTGCCTGGAGAATCCCATGGACAGAGGAGCCTGGTAGGCTACAGACTATGGGTTCGCAAAGAGTCGAACACGACTGAGAGACTTCATTTTCTTTCTTTCTTTTAGAAGTAGAAATATGAATAACTGACCACGTTGAGTAAAAAATTTTAAATTGACATCATTTCCAGTTCACAACTCAAGAGTCCCAGGCAACTACCTTCTTGCAAAGGCCTTTGTGCCATCCTGTACATCACTGCAGAGCTTTATTTAAGAAGAAAATTATATGTTTCACTTTGATGCCCCAATTGGAATGGAAAGTTTGGGCTTAATGAATACTTAAGAAGGACATTAAGATGATGAGAGAGGTTTTGACTACTTCAAACATACTTTGGTCCACAATGGAAGAAATGACCACACAGTGACAAAATTGAGACCTTCAAAAGTCACTTTCAAAAATGACTTATTCATGGTCATACCTAAACTGGTGTAAGTATGTTATATTACTTTTGGTTCAATCTCAAGTGTGACAGAATTTTAGAAATTTATCTTCATTTTGTGGCCAATTGTTCTTGATCTAAAAATATTTCACCATCTTGTAGGCTCTGAATTACAGAGATCTTTTGAGGCAGGTATTCTGGAAAAGCAAGGCAAGTTTTAGGCATAAGTTGGAGATACCTCTATTTTGCTTTTACCATATAAGATTTAAGATAAACTGCTGGGGTCCTGCCCCAGTGGATCCAGGGTGATTCGAAGGGGAGACGGATAGGTGAGGAAAAACTTATTTATTTATTTAATTAGAAATATAAGATTAGATTAGGAAGAAATAGTGTAGTAGAAAAATTAAGTGGAGAAAAGATTCTAAATAACTTGGTTTACGAGGAAAGACAATAAAATCTCAGAACAAGAGATTTGCACCATCTACGTTGGGCCACTGTCGCCTGTTCGAATATCAGAGAGTGCCCCTCCTTGAGCTCTCTCTCTCTCATGGAACTTGAAAGCCAGGGCAAGTAAGTATACATGGCAAGCCTCCACGCCCCAGATGGGAATTCAGCCTGAAATTATAGTAAAGAGGAGACAAGGGGGAAACCAGTCCTTCCAACGACTGGCCCGGACTTTATTGTCTAGAAAGGCCTTTTATACCTTTTTGATTGTACATAGAGATCAATGGATAATACAAAATTATGCAGTGTTAGCAGCCCAGACTCTTATCAAAACCAGGCTTTTCTCTCTGCATACCTAGTTGTGTACACAAGTCTTAGGTGATTTACATCATCTTCCAGCCAAAGGGCCAATTAACATTTTACAGCCTTTTTTCTGATAAGGGTTTGTCAACCAGAAGACTTATTTGTGTTGATCTTCCCAAAGTCTGGTGCCACTCTCAGAAAGCACTAAATAAAGTTACATTCTTACATAGCAAAGATACAGCAATTTATAACAAGTAAAAGGAGTACAGTGATTTATAACAAAAGAAAAGTAATTAACTCAAAAGTCTAGTGTTGCTAACATCAAAACTACTATATACCTTTTTCCATATCCTGATTACATTGATTAATATCCTCCCAGGTGCCTAAAAGATAAAGAATATGGAGGCCTGGCAGCAATCATTGAGGCAACAGTGAAATCCATCACCAATATGATTTTTAGCTCTTTAGAAAAGGCTCTGTATCTTTAAGATGCTTTAAGCTTTGTGCCTCTCATGGTTGGGGGGGCTGTAAGAAATTCACAAGTTGTAAAAAGTCCTGGGGAACCTGTTAGGCAAGTAGAGAGTTATCAGAGGGAGTTTGAACTGAAACATCCCTTTCAAATGCAGAAGATTGAAGCCCTGAGTTAACTTTTTCCAGAGTGTGTCAGTAGAGTGGAAAAGCACAGTACAATAAGGCAGGCAGATTCTGGTTTTTGGGGTACATGCTCAGGAAATTCCAGGGGGAAATCCTGAGGCTTGACTAGCCTTGCCCATCAGGCCTCTCCACATGACCTTGTCATGGGTGGGATCTCCCTTGTTGGCTCCTGGCAATAGACTAGTTTCAATAAAGGAAATCAACCCTGAATATTCATTAGAAGGACTGATGCTGAAGCTGAAGCTCCAGTACTTTAGCCACCTGAAGCAAAGAACTGATTCTTTGGAAAAGACTTTGATGCTGGGAAAGATTGAAGGCAAAAGGAGAAGGGGACGACAGAGGATGAGACGGTTGAATATCACTGACTCAGTGGACATGAATTTGGGCAAACTCCAGGAGATAGTGAAGGACGGGGAGCCTGGCATGCTGCAGTCTATGGGGTTGCAAAAAGCTGGACATGACATAACGACTGAGCAACAACATGAACAAAAGTTTCAATTTGGAAAATTCTCCACAAATGTTCCCACCAGAAATACACCAAAGAAATTTTCTCAAAGCTAAGAATTATTTTATATATTTCTCATGCATTATTGAATAATTAAAATTTTGTTTACTATGGTTATTATTATATTATTGTTATAATTATTAAATAGGGTAGCCTATTTTAATTAATTTTTCCTTGTGCACATAGCCAGAAGATACATTGAAATTGCGAATTATGTTATTCAATTATGGTATCAAACCAGTGGAACTGGAAAAAACTTTCACAATTGTAAATTTATAATGCCATGATTCATGAGGTCTTCTATGTGAATTTTCTTCTTCCCTAGGAAATTGAGTAAATTTAAGATAATTGTTCTCTCAGGTGAACTGAAAAAAAAAATTAATGGTAATAAATAGATAGAAAATATCTTCTTCCAGGGACACTAATATATTCTTTTAAAACAATGTTTTCTAGTTTGGAAACAACCAGAAAATGAAAATAATAACCATTATGCTGCTGCTGCTGCTGCTAAGTCGCTTCAGTTGTGTCTGACTCTGTGAGACCCCATAGATAGCAGCACACCAGGCTCCCCTGTCCCTGGGATTCTCCAGGCAAGAACACTGGAGTGGGTTGCCATTTCCACCTCCAATGCATGAAAGTGAAAAGTGAAAGTGAAGTTGCTCAGTCGTATCTGACTCTTCACGACCCCTTGTACTGCAGCCCACCAGGCTCCTCCGTCCATGGGATTTTCCAGGCAAGAGTACTGGAGTAGGTTGCCATTGNTGAAAGTGAAAAGTGAAAGTGAAGTTGCTCAGTCGTATCTGACTCTTCACGACCCCTTGTACTGCAGCCCACCAGGCTCCTCCGTCCATGGGATTTTCCAGGCAAGAGTACTGGAGTAGGTTGCCATTGCCTTCTCCAATAACAATTATAACAAGTGTTATAATGAATGAGCACTGGGGAACAAATTTCATGCAAACTATTTTGTATCCATTTCTCAATAAATATTTTCTTATTGTTATGTTCCAGTTTGCTATTAATTCAATCAAATTTTTCCACTAAGCACATTTGATTTTGATTTTGGGACTTCCCTGGTAGTTCAGTTGGTAAAGAATCTGCCTGCAATTCAGGAGACCAGGTTCGATCCCTGAGTGGGGGTGATCCCCCAAAGTAGGAAATGGCAACCTTCTTGACTGGAGAATCTCATGGACAAAGGAACCTGGCAGGCTACAGTCCATGGAGTCACAAAGAGCTGGACATGACTTAGTGATTAAACTGTCAGATTTGATTTTTTTTTTTTACTTTATTTTACTTTACAGTACTATACTGACTTTGCCATACATCGACATGAATCCACCACAGGTTTGATTTTATGGCAATTTTGACACTATCAAACAATTTGCCACTTAAAATTGATGCAGTGATACAGAAAATAGGTAAATTTTTAAAAGGTGTTTGTTTGCCATTGTGTTAAAGTTTGAAAAAAAGTAACTTTTTGAGATAAAGTAATCTCTAAAATTGCAGTCCTGACAAGTTCTTTGTTTGCTTTGAAACACTGCACTAATCATTAGTTACACTGTAATTGTGTTAATTAGATTTATGAAAAAAATAGTAGATCACTGCAAGGTTCAAAGGGCAAAACTTTTTCAGCAGTTGTTGTGCCTTTTATTTCATCACATGAAAGCAAAAGAGGATAAAAGCTTGAGGCTGTTTGGTCTTCTCAGTACATGCTACACTGCATTTCTAAGCAGCTTTTATTTTTCCTAACGTATGTGCCATGTTTCTTAATTTTTCATGGCTAATGTCATCCTGGAAGAGATTCACAATTTTATCCTGTGGCTGTTATAAGTGCTTAGAGCTCAGCTACTTAGTTTGAATTTGAAGGATGTAGCAATGATAAGGATTTCCCTGTCCCCCAACACTTGTGCAATTTTAGAGTTCTGAAAGCATTAAGAAAATGTAATACAGATGAAATACATTAGGACAATCATCTTATATTAAGATATAAGCCATACGTGGACATAAAAAGTATATGTATTTAGCTAAAAACAGGGCCAGCTTTGTGATCACAGGGAGAGGCACAGTTTGTCTCTCCATCCTGTCAGCCATGACCTTTGGACATTCCCCCAAACAGGACATCTTATTTCTTCATGGAAACCAATATCCATATTTCTAGTTTCACATTTTCTCCTGTAGACATATTCTCAAGAACTGAGGAGACAAACACTTTCTCTGCATACTAATGTATTTAAGTTATGCCTGCTGATGCATAAAATGAACGCACTCTATTCAGAGAACAGGATAATTCCAACTTGAAGAGTGATGACAAAGTGGTAGGGTGAGAAGTAGACAGAAAAATGGCTGCATAGCCAACTAGATCTTTGTTTTAAACTTTTTCTACCCTTCATTAGCAAGTTGTTCACTTTTCCTGAATATCAGTTTTCTCATCTGTCAAATGTGTTACTGTGTGGGCTAGAGAGAAAAGGTATGCATTGAAGTAATAATGAAGGCTGCCATGAATTGTCCTATGTGATTCACAAAAAATGACTTGAAAGGGTGAATGACTTAGAGCTTTTTGATTGTATATCTGTAAGCAAAAGGTAAAGAAAGGATTTTCATAGATCCCAACTATATGAATGAATACTTTAATAATCTGAAAGTAGATTCATAGGAGAGATTTCTATCCAATATCATTTTCCAAATAGTTGCTATTTTCCTAAAAACTTGTTTTTTTTGTTTTTCATTTATTTGTGTCTTCTGGGATCTTGATTAGATTTTTCCCTTTTGGGGGAAAAGTTTAGCATCAAAACTGCCATAAAACTATTAAATATAAAAGCTGTTAGACTCTTTCATGGATTTGGCTCTTCCTACATTCCTGCTTACTTTTCTTCTTTTGTTACAAATATATATTCTTATATATGTTTTCATATGCACACACATATATGATTTTTTTCAGTTCTCTCTTCTACCTAAATGTATACTATCTATACTATTTTATTTATAATATTAAGCTAAATATTTTTTTCAGGAGAGTAATTAAAAGTAACTTGAGAAAGTATTTTTAAAAGTAAAGTGTTTATTTCACAAATTATAGAGAAGGGTATGCCAGCAAATTTGGAAAACTCAGCAGTGGCCACAGGACTGGAAAAGGTCAGTTTTCATTCCAATNATAAAGTCTGATCCTGTTTCCACTGTTTCCCCATCTATTTGCCATGAAGTGATGGGACCGGATGCCATGATCTTAGTTTTCTGAATGTTGAGGTTTAAGCCAACTTTTTCACTCTCCTCTTTCACTTTCATCAAGAGGCTTTTTAGTTCCTCTTCACTTTCTGCTAGAAAAATATCTTAAAAAACAGAGTGTATAAATACTAACACAAGGTAAGAGGCACAAGTCAGAATCAGCTTGGGAACCGTATCCTATTTTGCAGATGGATCCAGAGAGTCATTCAAATTTTCTGTTATTTGTAGAAAATAGTTGAGCAGGTGTGAAAAATATATGTAGGCTTCATTATACTATTATTTATAAGCTTGAAATATTAGATATAATATTTTGCCCAGTAATATTACAGACTTAGTTAAAGAAATAATGTGTATAATACTATCAGGCAAACATTAAAGTATATTTAGATTTTAATGAAGTGGAAAAATGTTTAGGATGCATTGTTTTAAAAAAGATAAGTGAATAGTGTGAAAATGGACATATAACATAATTATATATGTATAAATATATATATATAATATACACACATACAAAACCATAGAGAAAAGTTTAGGAGAATTTACTTTTAACAATGGGCTTCCCACGTGGCTTAGCGGTAAAGAATTCACCAGCCAATGCAGAAGATGCACAAGACATGGGTTTGATCCTAGAGTCAGGAAGAGCCCCTGGAAGAGGAAATAGCAACCCACTCCAGTATTCTTGCCTGGAGAATCCCATGGATAGAGGAGCCTGGCAGGCTATAGTACATGGGTCACAAAGAGTCACACTTAAATGAACAACTGAGCACACACACACTCTAAACAATATTTATCTCTGGAGGCAGTGGAATTTTAGAGTTTTTGTATACGTATGTGTGTTTACATGTTTATCACTATTTTCTCTCTTTTTTAAAACAAGGATCAGGTTTCTTTGGGTAATGTTTAAAATTATTATTAAAAGGTAATTTTTTAAAGGTTACTTTATATGTATTTGATACATATTTTATTTGGTGAACTGAGTATTTAGGGCTCTTTTTTTCCCTCACTGTAGAGATTATTTTTTTTTAAGCATACAATGAATACATTCTTATGAAGGAAGCTTCAATAACACCTAAGCTCTATCAGTCACAGATCTTCTTTTCAGATCAGCTCAGTCACTCAGTTGTGTCTGATTCTTTGCGACCCCATGGACTGCAGCATGTCAGGCCTCCCTGGCCATCGCCGATTTCCGGAGTTTACCCAAACTCTTGTCCATTGAGTCGGTGATGCCATCCAACCATCTCATCCTCTATTGTCTCCTTTTCCTCCTGCCTTCAATTTTTCCAACATCAGCGTCTTTTCCAATGAGTCAGTTCTTTGTATCAGGTGACCAAAGTATTGGAGTTTCAGCTTCAGCATCCGTCCTTCCAATGAATATTCAGGACTGATTTCCTTTAGGNCAATTTTTCCAACATCAGCGTCTTTTCCAATGAGTCAGTTCTTTGTATCAGGTGACCAAAGTATTGGAGTTTCAGCTTCAGCATCCGTCCTTCCAATGAATATTCAGGACTGATTTCCTTTAGGATGGACTGGTTGGATCTTCTTGCAGACCAATTACATGTAAAGAGAAATGGACCCTGGCTTTGTTAAGCAGAAAAGAAACTATTTAAAAGGACACTGGGTAGCTCATAGAAACTCTACAGAACTTGGTAGGTGGGATTAGAGCTTCCACAGCCAGAAGATACACCTGGACCAGCCCATTGGTTGGACACTGCTGGGCTCTGGATGGGCAACTTGGTTTGCTGACCCTGTGGGCAATGGACTGGTTGCCACTCCTAATATCACTGCTTCTTCAGTTTGAGAACTGCAGCTGCCAGAGAGGACTCACTACAAACCACTTTCCCAGACATCATTAGCTCTGGATTCTATTTCACTTGATAATGAAATAGGTAATGAAATAGATAATGAAATGGGTCATGAGTCCATATCCTCCCTGCAAAGGAGGCTAGAGGAGTAGGTACGTGGCGTTTCCAGCTTTCATAATGTGAGGTGTTTCTAGATCATGGGCATCCCCAAAAGGTGATGATGTCCCACAAGAGTAATTATAGAGTAAAACAGGAATGCACTCAGCGCCATGATCACTGTCTGCCTTCCGATAGCTTCTTCATGTGTCTGCAGTAATTATGATGTGAATTTAATGCAAGCAGGATTTTGTATGAATTGAACCATGAAATCATCAAAGATTTGCTATGTGTATAAAAGATGCTCTTTTAAATGTTTTAACTACAAAATCACATTTAATTTCTGCAAACAACCGTATCAAATAGTTCCAGCTGAGCCACCAGGGAAGCCCTCTTATTAGTAGCCCCATAAATTTAGCCATAGAGAAATGGTGAAAATGGACAAGGGTCACAGTGCTGATGAGAAATATAACAAAGATTTTAATCCAGAGCTCACACCTCTAATTTGGTTCCATTGCTCATAACTCTAAATCTGAGGTTATACTATCTCGCATATCTTCAAAGAATATTGCTATCGTGGTAATGGGAGATGAATTTATATTTACTCTTACCCAGATTTATTAGAATATTTTTTCTATGCCACACATAAAGAAGTGAGAAAAAATTATCATTTTCCATTAGTGTAGCTGGTGAGTCTACCCATTCCAGTATTCTGGCCTGGAGAATTCCATGGACTGTATAGTCCATGGGGTCACAAAGAATAGGACACAACTGAGCAACTTTCACCACTTTCACTAGGGTGAGTCTGGGGATGTCTGGCTTTTTCTTTTGCTTGTTTGTTTTAGTTTATTTTGTACTTAAGGCTGTGATAGGTGTGCAAAATGTCAGGTTTCTTGTTTTTGTCTTTTCCAGGAAAGAAAACATTTGTCAACATGGAACATTTTCTTTGCTGACTTTCTTCTTACTTCCCCTTCTTTCCACCACGTGCCCC
>SJYV01048545.1:471615-554195 GCA_006410875.1 Neotragus pygmaeus | reverse complement strand
CCCCCCCGACAAATTTTTTTTGAGTTCTTGGTTTAAAAACTACATTTCTCAAAAAATATATTTGGATGAACTTGTAAATTAACTATCAAAAGATCCACCAGTAAAGGCAAGGGGCCAATGCTTACTAATTCTTTTAAATATATGCATGTAGAAATTACTCTTTCCCTCCCAGAGTAATAGTTTTAACAGCTATATCAGATATCTACCTAAATTCTACAACTTTCCCAAACTTTAAAGCACAACATATTACTATGACTTTTTTTTTTCACATAAAGATACTGCAGTATAAAGATAAACTATGTAACTAAAATCAGTTGCTAGGCTAGAATGTAACATAAACATAGTTTGATGGTTTTAGTATGCAGACATGGGTGACCATGTCCATCCATTTCACTTTTCTGTAAAGGTCAATGCATAGCTTACATATGTGATTGCACAAAAAGTGCCAGCTGGGGTAATTTTTTTTGAAGAATGCCTAGGCATGTGACTTTACATTAGCATGGTAATAATGATTACTTTCATAATTAATTCAAATTTTAATAATGATCCCAAACCATGAAAGCAATAGATTCTTCTTTCCCAATCATTCAAATAAATTGAATAAGGGTGTAAATTTATTCAATGTTCATTTATCTCTCAATGACATTGGCTGTTTACTTTTATGGGACCACTAAAATAGTAAGTAGCTTCTTTCCTGTCAGCCTCTTTCAAGAAAAAGTGGTGATTTTCCATCAGACCTTTGACTTGTCAACTTGAGCGAATTGACTCCATGCAGCTACTATGAAGCATTTAACAAATCACTTTCTTTTCCCATTCAACTGCAGATTCATTAGCTACAATGGCCACATTTTCAACACATGCATAAATGCATGGGTTTCTTGAATCGCCAAGGAGTAGACAATCAGAATTTAAATATATTCATAGAGCATTCTACTTGTGGCAATCACTTGGGACTTTATAAAGTCACACAGAGGACTAATTCTCAGGAATAGGGTAGCTATTTATTCCCAACATGAAACCTATAGGTTAGACATAGATGATTTTAGCTAACGGATTCTGTTTTGTCTTTCCAGATTTTCTGTCAGGTATTGATGATAAAACTAGCCTCCAGCCAGTTATTTGATTCACATCTGTTGTCTATCAGGAACACAACTTTCTCTGACTAGCTGTTCCTTTTCTTCTTTTAAGGTTCCTTTTACTTTATAAAATCAATCAAATATTGCTGGAACTCAGTGGGAGTCCTTTTTGTGTATGTGTTATATAACCAGAAATTATTTTGAGAAAGAGATATTGAACTTGCCTGCCCAATTCTTACAATTAAGTGGGCAGAGTTGATTTGGAAAATTATGTCTTAAAGCTGTCAGGACATAATTTAATCAATGATTTCAATAAGCATGTTAATTACCTTGTGTGTCTTTTTCATACTAAATATAAACTTTTTCCATTGCAGTTCTTGTTCAGTTGCTCAGTTGTGTTCAACTCTTTGCCACCCCACGGGCTGCAGCACACAAGTCTTCTCTGTCCTTCAGTATACCTCAGAGTTTGCTCAAACTCATGTCCATTGAGTTGGTGATGCCATTCAACCTTCTCATTCTCTATTGACCCTTCTCCTGTCCTCAATTTTTCCCAGCATCAGGGTCTTTTCCAATGAATGTAAAGTGTATCAGTTTAAAACATTAGAATATTCTCTAAATAGCTATTATTAGTTTACTCTTTCATGATGAATCCTGATAGTTTTCAGGCAAACAGCAAAGGAACTCAGCTATACATATACATGTATCCATTCTCCCCCAAACCCCCGTCCCTTCCAGGCTGCCACACATCATTAAGCAGGGTTCCCTGTGTTGTACAGTAGGGCCTTTTTGGTTATCCATATTAAACACAGCAGTGTGTTAATTGGGTATAACCCAATACAAAATTAAAAGTTAAAAAAAGAGATGAATCCTGAATGAACTAAAGAGGAAAAGACAAAGAAAACCATGGGAAAACTTAAGGCAATGGCTGGTGGCGGGGAGGAGAGTGTTTTGAGATAATAGGTGGTGCTAGTGGTCAAGAACCTCCCTGCCAATGCAGGAGATACAAAAGTTCTGGTTTGACCCCTGGGTTGGGAAGATCCCCTGGAGGAGAGCATGGCAGCCCACTTCAGTATTCTTGCCTGGAGAATCCCACAGACAGAGAGCCTGGCGGGCTACAGTCCATGGGATCGCAAAGAGTCGGACGCGACTGCAGTGACTTAGCACAGCAAGGTGATGACCTTGACCTGGAGGAGAGGGCAGCATCAATGGGCTAAGGCAGAATAGAACAGTAAAGGAGACATTTATCCTGTTTTCGCATCTCTCTATTACTGCCTTGAGATAGAACCCTGTGAATGAGGATCCCAGAAAAATAAGGACACACTGAATGAGCTCCAGTATTTGCTTCCCACTGCTTCTTCTCCAAAACCCCAAAGCTGGCAAATCATGATCTAAGGAGTATTTCATGTGGTCTCTCTCTGGGAAGTAGAGAGATAATCTCTAATCTGTAGGTCTGTGTTATATACTGAGGAGCCACTGGCTGCCTTTCTGCTGCCTAAGTTTCTTCATCATATGGCCTACAGGTTAGAATGAGAAGATATTTCAGACATGAAACTACTTAAAAGAGGGGAAAAGGCAGATCGGACTGTGAATTTCCATTAAGAGCAGACATATTATTTAGGTTCGTACAAATGTAATTGTGGTTTCAGACTGTGAATTTTAAATCATTATAACTAAGTTCAAACACATCTTTATTAATCAAAATAGGGACCATTGCAATCAACACATTTTTGCCAATGAGAAATAAGTTTATTTTTTCCTGTAGTAAAAAATCTTTGCTTCAGAATTCAATAGACTCTTGGAAAGCATTTTTTTTTCTGCCTCCTTCTGGTTGTGGAAGTGTTCTCCCTGAAAAAGTTGTTAAGATGCTTGAAGTGGTAGTTGGTTGGCGGGAGGTCAGGTGAATGTGGTGGATGAGGCAAAACTTTGTAGCCCAATTTTTTCAACTTTTGAAGTTGTGTGTCACACAACAAAAAGGTGTTGGTTGTGTGACATGTGGGTGGGTGTTGTCATGGAGAAGAACTGGGCCCATTCTGTTGACCACCGCCAACGGCAGGTGTGGTAGTTTGGGATGCATCTCATCGATCTGCTGAGCTTACTTCTCATATGTAATGGTTTCACCAGGATTCAGAAAGCTGTAGTGGATCAGATGGGTGGTAGATCACCAAACAGTGACATGACCCTTTTTTGGATGCAAGTTTGGCTTTGTAAAGTGCTTTGGAGCTTCTTCTCGGTACGACCACTGAGCTGGTTGTCATATAAAATCCACTTTTGGTAGCACATCACAGTCTGATCGAGAAATGATTTATTGTTGCATAGAATAAGAGAAGATGACACTTTGACATCTTTTTGATTTTCAGTCAGCTCATGAGACACTCACTTACCGAGGTTTTTCACCTTTCAATTTGCTTCAAATGTCAAATGACTGTAGAATGGTTGACACTGAGTTCTTTTACAGCTTCTTGCATAGTTATAAAGGGGATCAGCTTTGATGATGGCTCTCAGTTGTCACTGTCAGCTTCCAGTAGCTGGCCACTATACTCTTTGTAACACTTCTTGAGCCACCACTGCGCTGAACGTTCGTTAGCAGTTCCTGGGCCAAAGGCATTGTTGATGTTACGAGTTGTCTTGCTGCTTTACAACCCATTTGAACTTGAATAAGAGCATAAATTTGCTTTTTGTCTAACATCATTTCCAAAGTCTAAAATAAATAGAAAATACACAACAAGCAATAAGTCATTAGCAAAAAACATAAAGTGAGAAATACACATTAAGATGATGTATAACATAACCATATTTATTCAAGAATGTATTCCAATATCAAGTAGCAAAATTCAACAATGTAAAAGTGCAATTGCTTTTGCACCAACCTAACAGAATGATGAACTGAGAATCTAAAACTAACCTAATACAATGTTCTAGAAATTATTAGGATGGGATTAGCCATAAGTCTACAAACAAGAGAAAAAAAAAAACCATAAATATCAGGCATAATTTTTTTGAGTGATTGAGCAAAAAATAAGTCCTAAACACTGAAAACATTAAATTGAAGAATGAAATAATGTGCTGGAAATCTAAATTGAGAAAATCTTCTAGAATAGGAGAATAGACTTTAGTTTTTGTGGGTCACAGATGGCCTTTGTCATATACAGGCATGCCTCACATTATCGTGCTTTGCTTTAGATTTTTTACAAAACAAAGATTTATGGCAACCTTACATTGAGCAAATCTATCAGAGACATTCTTTTCCAGTAGCATTTGCTCACTGTGCGTCTGTGTCACATTTTGGTAATTCTCACAATATTTTAAACTTTTCCATTATTATTATATTTGTTGTGGTGATCTGGGATTAGTGATCATTGATGTTACTATTGTAATTGTTTTGGGGTGCTCTGAACCACATCCATATAAAACAGCAAACCTAATTCATTAATGTTACATGTATTCTGACTGCTCCACCAACTGGCCATTCCCCCATCTTTCTCCTTTTCCTTAGGGCTCCCTATTCCCTGAGACTCAACAATATTGGAATTAGGCTGCTAAATAACTCTGTAGTGGCCTCTAAGTGTTCAAGTGAAAGGAAGGGTCTCACATCTCTTACCTTAAATCAAAATCTAGAAATGAAGATAGTTACTGTGGGAGGCAGGTTGAAAGCCAAGATAGGTGCTGAAATCCAGGCTTCTCGTGCCAAACAATTAGCTAAATTGTGAATACAAAGTAGAACTTCTTAAAGGAAATTAAAAGTGCAACTCCAGTAAACATAAAAGAATGATAAGAAAGTGAAATAGCCTTAAGGTTGATATGCAGAAAGTTTTAGTAATCTGGATAAAAGATCAAAATGGTCACCATGTTCCTTTAAACCAAAGTCCAATCCAGAGCAAAGTTCTAACTCTCTTCAAGTCTATGAAGACTGAGAGAGGTGAGGAAGCTATAGAAGAAATGTATCAAGGTTTAGGAAAAGAAGCTGTCTCCATAACAAAAAAGCCGAAGCATAACAACAACAACAAAAAAGCTGAAGAAGCAAGAAATCCTGTAGAAGCTACAACAAGTTATGCAGAAGATCTAGCCAAAATAATTAATGAAGAAGGGTCTGCACTTAACAACAGAGTTTCTATGTGGGAAAAACAGACTTTTATCAGAAGAGCGTGCCATCTAGGACTCTAGGAATTTCATAGCTAGAAAGGAGAAATCAACGCCTGACTTCAAAGCTTCAAAGGACAGGCTGACTCTCTTGTTAGGGGCTAAAGTTGCTGAGTAATATTCCATTGTACCTGATGTAGCTGATGATGGTTGAGGTGGTTATGGCAATTTCTTAAAATAAGGCAGGGATACATTAAGGCAAGACTCTTCAGTGGCAAAAGGATTACAACTCACTGAAGCCTCAGATGGTGGTTAGAATTTTTAGCAATAATTTCCATGACAGGAAAGTGAATAAACAAATCACGTTATATTGACAAATCAGAATAATTTACAACACTCAAGTTATAGACAAATTTTAACTGTATAATATTAAGTTAAAAAATATTCCAGATGACAACATACAGCCTAATACACTTTCTATAAAGTTTATAAAAATCCTAATGTTTAACAATATACTCTTTTAGGAATATATATAGTATTCTCGCCTGGAAAATTCTGTGGACAGAGGAGCCTGGGCAGGCTACAGTTCATGGGGTCAGAATGAATCAGACATGACTGAGTGACTGAGCACGCATGTAGATGCATTCAGTTCAGTTCAGTTCAGTCGCTCATTTGTGTCCGACTCTGCGATCCCATGAATCGCAGCATGCCAGGCCTCCCTGTCCATCACCAACTCCCGGAGTTCACTCAAACTCACATCCATCGATTCAATGATGCCATCCAGCCATCTCATCCTCTGTCGTCCCCTTCTCCTCCTGCCCCCAATCCCTCTCAGCATCAGAGTCTTTTCCAATGAGTCAACTCTTCGCATGAGGTGGCCAAAGTACTGGAGTTTCAGCTCTAGCATCATTCCTTCTAAAGAAATCCCAGGGCTGATCTCCTTCAGAATGGACTGGTTGGATCTCTTTGCACCAAGTAAAAAGGATAACAATGAAATTGGAGTGTGGAATTCAGAATGGGGGCTACCTATGTTGGGGGAACTAGAGGGATGGGTTGGGGTTGAAATCATGCAGCAAAGAGTAGGATAAAGATCAAGACTCTCACTTTTGTTTGGGATGATGTACTTGCAGTTGCAAATTTTGCTATTACAAGTAGTCAGTTAAATAAAATCAGGCTATGGAGGGGCCAATGATGAGTGTGCCATGTATCAATGATTAAGATAAATCTATAACCCAATTCTTATACCTGAGGTCCAATTAAAAAGAGAGTACACATCCTTCTCCCAATTTTTCCAATAGAAACTAATTTCCTATAAAATTCAGAATAAGTAACTCGGGACTGAAAACTAATCTTCTGTAGGGAAGAATTATCAGTTTGTATTTGCTAGGACAAAAGCCAGTTTTTTCCAGGTAATATTTTTACAAATGGCTTAGAATGTCAACACCAGGCCTAATTTTGCTTTTTTGGATATAAATTCAACTTGACTTTTATCACCAAATAAAGCAGATTCATTTTTATTAAATACCCATTGAGATAACTAATGCTGTTATGATCTCCCCAGATAGCCTGCATCTTATATTTTCCTTGAGTATCTATATTCATAACCTTATTACTCAGTTTTACCTTTTGCAGATTTTAAAAAATCCCTGGAAATATTTCTGACATGACCAAAGTTTCATCAGTATGGCATTTATCGTGCTTAGCTTTAAGCTATCAATGAACTTCTAGTTNTTCCTATAAAATTCAGAATAAGTAACTCGGGACTGAAAACTAATCTTCTGTAGGGAAGAATTATCAGTTTGTATTTGCTAGGACAAAAGCCAGTTTTTTCCAGGTAATATTTTTACAAATGGCTTAGAATGTCAACACCAGGCCTAATTTTGCTTTTTTGGATATAAATTCAACTTGACTTTTATCACCAAATAAAGCAGATTCATTTTTATTAAATACCCATTGAGATAACTAATGCTGTTATGATCTCCCCAGATAGCCTGCATCTTATATTTTCCTTGAGTATCTATATTCATAACCTTATTACTCAGTTTTACCTTTTGCAGATTTTAAAAAATCCCTGGAAATATTTCTGACATGACCAAAGTTTCATCAGTATGGCATTTATCGTGCTTAGCTTTAAGCTATCAATGAACTTCTAGTTGAATTAATCTTAGTTTGCATCCAATAATGGTGTTAACTTTCTAGTTCTGAAGATTCTTCAGGTATAAAGCAATAATGGAAATTATTTCAGATATTTGTTTTGCTGCTATTAATGACTGGCAGTAGTCTTGCTCAGTTGGAAATTGAAGAAACTCTGCTTTGAATAACCAATTAACATAGACATTTGTTTGTGCGTCAAATTAAAGGATGAAAATTAGCAAGCTTGCACATGTGCTCAAATTAAAAGATTAAAATTATATAAAACTATTTTAAAATAAGTTTAACTCAATATAAGAAAAAGTGTTATGAAAATATAATCCAGGTATTTGTATATTATATCAAAATCATGAGGGTGAAAATTGAATAGATGGCTAAAGTGTGGGTAACATTCTTTCAGGTGGTGGAACTGGCAAAATCTTTGGCCGTAATTGCTTGCTTTCTTCATTTTCTTTTGAGAAAATTATATGGATTCTATGAAATATCAATGATTCTTTAATAGATGAAAAGTGTTTAAGGGTCATGACCATTAATTTCCTAAGAGAACCTGGTCCAAGCTGAACAGTACTAAGTATTTCCTAATTTTGAGCACCTTGCATACCTTAAAAAAATTAATCCCCCCATCAATTTTATGAGGCAGAACATTTTTTAAACTACGTATCTGATAAGTGACTTGTATCTAAAACATACAAATAACTACTACAACTCAATAATAAAAAGACAATTGTAAAAGCTGGGCAATGGATCTGAGCAGATAGTTCTCTAAAGAATATATACAAATGACCAACTGCTTCCTTCATTTTAGGGATGAGGAAAGAAAGACACGTGACGGCTAAAGAGATTGCTCATAGCTAACAGTCAGGATTTGAACCTAGGAAACTAGATCATAATATCTACAAGAGGACTACTTTTTTTTATTAAAGATTTTTTTGAGGTGAACCATTTTTAAGGTCTGTATTGAATTTGTTACAATATTGCTTCTAATTTATATTTTTTGGCCATGAGGGACGTAGGATCTTCGCTCCCCCACCGGGGATTGAACCTGCACCCCCTGCATTGGAAGGTGAAATCTTAACCTCTGGGTCACCAGGGAAGTTCTGGTGACTACTTTTTGAAGCTATCTCCTTTATGGCATTGAATTCATTTTCAGAATTTAGGATATACTTCTCTGGAAGAATCTAAATATTAATGCCTTAACAAACTGCATTATTTTGAATAGAAGGCAACACTGTATTTAAACTAGGAATTTTTTTTTTTTTTAGCAGACATGACAATGAATTGGTTTGGAGGCATTTTATTCTTAAAATTCTATTTTTCTGGCCTGTGGTGGCACTGAGATCTATTTCCCTGCCTGACGATTTACCTTTGTACCTGTGCAGAGCTGTTAAAGCTCATGCTTCAGAAATACAATCCAACAATGAGCAGAAAGGATATTATTATCTTAAGGATAATTCTGAGTCACCAACTCCCTAGATCAGAGAAGGCAAGAGAAAGAGAATTTACTTTTTTTTTTTAAGTGAACATGAAACAAGTTCAAAACCAATTTCTCAATTGTAAAGGGGTGGTAAAGAGATCGGAGAAGGCAATGGCATCCCACTCTAGTACTTTTGCCTGGAAACTCCCATGGACAGAGGAGCCTGGTAAGCTACAGTCCATGGGGTCACTGAGTCAGACACAACTGAGCGACTTCATTTTGACTTTTCACTTTCATGCATTGGAGAAGGAAATGGCAACCCACTCCAGTGTTCTTGCCTAGAGAATCCCAGGGATGGCGGAGTCCAATGGGCTGCCATCTACGGGGTCGCACAGAGTCGGACAAGACTGAAGCGACTTAGCAGCAGCAGCAGCAGTAAAGAGATAGCACCACCGAGTCAATAGACATGAGTTTGAACAACGTCTAGGATATGGTGGAGGACAGGGGAGCCTGGCATGCTGCAGTCCCTGGGGTCACAAAGAACCGGAGAGAACCGAGCAACTGAACAACAAAAAGTAAACGGAGAGAATAAAAACAATGTGTTTGGGTAATAACTTCAATTCTTTTATTTTATCTTCCTTTTCTTTCCTTCCTCTTCCTTTCTCTGGTTTAGAGACATATAGGGCTTCCCTGATAGTTCAGTTGGTAAAAAATCCACCTGCAATACAGGAGACCCCAGTTCCAACCCTGGGTTGGGAAGATCCCCTGGAGAAGGGAAAGGCTACCCACTCTAGTATTCTGGCCTGGGGAATTCCATGGACTGTATTGGCCATGGGGTTGCAGAGAGTCAGATGGGACTTTCACTTTCAGGAGACTACTATTTTGATCCATCAACACATAAGTATTGCAGTTGAGTAACGGTAAAATGTACGGAGTAAAATGTCTCATCAGGAGACCAGCTGACTACGAATGATTTAGCCTGAATTTTAAATTACTTTCTACATATTGGTAAGAATAAAAATATATGCTGTTATTTTAGCTACAAGTAGAGAGGGCTTCATTTCTACAATTGAGATAATAAACTAGGCTCAGGAGATTTTTTTCCACTGGCTTAGACTAGTGTCAATATGAACATTAACAATTGTCTTGGTCAAAATTATGATAAAAGATAGTATTTATTGGCACCAAAAAGGGACTGGATAAGCTTATGCAATTGTGCACTTCGTGTTATTCTCCTTTTATATGCTCTTAATTAGGAAGCAGCTGGCAGGTGAACACCTGAGTGGCAGCAAGGCAGCAGGATGGAATAATAGCTCTTCATATTGTTTAATGGGCTGTACTGAAACAACTTTTTCAGATCATGAAACCTTTTGATTATTACCAAATAATTAGTGCTGCAAAGCATCATTAAGTTAAGTTATCTTTTTCATTCCACCTGCGTTAAAGAGGATAGCAGGGGAAAACTCAGTACCTTGGCTTCTTTTCTGGTATCATAATGGTTATCAGCTTATATTAACAGTTTCTCAAAAACCATGATAATTATGCTGCTATAGTGAAGCGGTTTATACTCACGATCAAGTACCCCCGAGTTTGATATGACATCACATCTTTTAAAAAAGTATACAGAAACTTCTATTATTTCCTTCCCATTAAGCTCTACTTGCCTTTTAATTGTTACTGCACTTGTGCCTTTCTTTAGTGGCATACAGTTTTACAAATGAAGGAACTGTTAGACTTATAAAAGGACTCTTGAAGTTGCTGTAAGATGTTATTGGTAAGAATCTATTAAACTGTATTCTAAGAGCCCCAGAGTAAATCAAACCATAAATGTATACAGTGAACTGGAGCATGGCAAATTGGTCAATATGGTTTACTAGTTACCAAGATTATTGAGTCTTCCAGATAAGAACTAGAGTCTATTTAACTAGTGTGTCTCTTAACAGAGGGGATATGGAGTGACTAATGTCAGCTAGGTTGGTGGTTCTGCTTACACAGTTGAAATCTCATTGTTGTTCAGTTGCTAAGTCATGTCCTACTCTTTGCAACCCCGTGGACTGCAGCATGCCAGCCTACCCTGTCTTTCACAGTCTCCTGGAGTTTACTCAAATTCGTGTCTATTAAGTCAGGGATGCTAACTAGTTTTATTAAATAGGTCGAAGAATGAAATAAACATAGACTCAAGCTTCAAGCACTTGACAATTCAGGAGGGACCATAATATATGTATATATGCAAATCACTATGTATCAATGGATGTGATTTGACACATTAACTAACTCAACACATATTTCTTGAGCATTTATCATGTGCCAAATAATATTATCTTAAAAAATATATTTATTTTAATTGGAGGCTAATTACTTTACAATGTTGTATTGGTTTTGCCATACATCAACATGAATCTGCCACGGGTATACACGTGTTCCCCATCCTGAACCTCTCTCCCACCTCCCTCCCCGTACCATCCCTCTGGGTCATTCCAGTGCACCAGCTCCAAGCATCCTGTATCATGCATCGAACCTGGACTGGCGATTCATTTCATACATGATATTATACATGTTTCAATGCCAAATAATATTCTAAATCTAGGCAGAACAATATTTAACAGAGAGAGATGAAATTCTTTGTTTTCATGATGCTTGCTCTTGAATAATCTATTTGAAGCATAAAACAAATATGTGTTAAGATAAAGTTAAGTATTTACCTATATGATTATATATTTGTTAATATATTATTTTTTTACCAAGCAATTTTTAATCTACCTCCTTTTATCAGTAAGTTTTACTTGTTAAGCTGAACATATGGCACTTTCACCTTTAACCAAAGCAAGTGTATAATAGAGTTCTAAACTTTTATTGTCTGTAAAGCAAACGGGTTTATAAACCATTTTATTTGTAGCCAGTCTCTTATCCCTCCTCAGCGATACCTTTGTGAGGCATACGATGACTCTTTTCTCTGCCCCAAATTTGGTCATGCTTGATATCTTCTAGGAATTCTTGAAAATTTGTAAGACAAATTTCAAGTTAGCATTGAATGTAAGAAATCTTTCATTGTCAGACAGACTATTATTTTTGCATAGTATTATGAAAGCAGAAATACCCAAGGTGGGATAGCAAATGGTCACAAAATTAAGTGGAAGAGCAAAAATAGATGAAAGCAATATGTAGAGGGAGAAAGCAAGGAAAATTACATGTCTCCATCTTATTACCAGGTAGTGGGAGGAAAAAAGGGTATCTTCTCCGAGAATTTGAACCACAGCCAGAGTTGTGTTCTGAATTCACACCATCAGTGTGGTCCAAATACCCATGAAGAAGTTTTAATTTAAACTGGTCTTAGTTTATCCAACAGCAGTGGAAGGACACTGCAGATTATAAAGTGCAAATTGATTTAACAAATGTTGAAATGTTTTAAAAATATACTTTATATTCAATAAAATATGATGAAAGTTTTACTACATAAAACTGCATTTATTGTCCCTGATATTGAGTTATCCAAGACTGACTTTTTAGATCAGGAAGTCAAGATCATGTAGTAGTTTCATTTACAAACTTCTTTCATCTGCTGCTGCTGCTGCTAAGTCGCTTGTCATGTCCGACTCTGTGCAATCCCATGGACGGCAACCCACCAGGCTCCCCTGTCCCTGCGATTCTCGAGGCAAGAACACTGGAGTGGGTTGCCATTGCCTTCTCCTTCTTTCATCAAGACATGCTTAAAATAAGCCACAATATTTTGAAATTAAAGCTCAAACCTAAAGGCCTTTTATGAAATAGTTACTTTTCTGCAGTACATACCTGTTCCTTTGTCTTAAAAGGATTATATGCTGAATTGGTTCCTTTTCTCTTGGGTCTGCTTCAGGTTCTAGGTGTCCTCAAAGTTAACAAGTATTTCTTAATTTTCTTTTTTGGTCACAATCCACTTAGTGCCCCCTAAGTGTTCAGTACAGAATATTCAGTGAACACACAACAGATTAAAATAAATTACATCCATGCTTTGCAATGTTTTGGTTTATAGTACACCTCTCAAAAAAACATTAGAGTAACTTGATAAAAACTCAAATTCAAAGATTTTTGTTTGGGGGAACTTTTGAGTTTGTAAAGCTTAGTGTATACTTCTTTTACTTCCTGGGAATAAACCCTCACATGACAAATAGTCAAATAATGTTACATTAGTTTTACTGAAACAAACTGTGATGAAGTCACTATTATTCTGAAATAATAGTGTGGTTTTAAGTTGTTTTTCTCTTCAAGATAATATCTTTTCTATCAGGGCCTAATTGTAGCAGATGCATTCCTTTGGAACAATTTCAATACATCTAAAGAACTCTTTACATCAAGAGGAAATCACATAAAAATTACCTTTCTCTAGAGAATCTCTTGGGACTGAAGCAGTTTTTTATGTTGTACAGTTCTTAATATTCAAAGTAATTATATAACTTTATATAATTTGGAAACTTATATGAGTTAACTCAGCATTTCAAAATTATAAAACCTTAAATTTACAGTCAAAGAGGTACATCCAATATAGGGAATATGTTTATATAAAATTTTAAAAAGTGATTCTTAGCTTATTTTTTCAGTAAAATTCAAAATTGCATGCACAATTAAGCTAATAAGAATCTTGAGACAGTTTTTATTTTTAACATTTGGCTAAAATACTTTCAATTTTCTTTCAACTCACATACTAGTTATCTAACTTAAATAGCTAAACTAGCTATCTAATTTAAACAGGGCATCTCTTAAATGTTCCTTTGCCCTTGTGAGTACAGGACAAAGGCGAATGTTATTTGCTTTTCCTTGTTTGCTTTTGGTTTCAAGTGAGTCATTCTTTTTAAATTCACCGTTTCTTTTTCTGGTTTTCCTACAGTAAACTGTACTTTTCCTTGTCATGATAGAATTCTCAATTGTTCCACTTTTAATTTGTCACAGCAAGGAGCATTGATCATTCAACATGGCTGCCCTTGGCCCCTTATGTAAAAGACTTCTTCCCTTTAGTTAAAGGACTTAGTTTCTATTTAAATTCATGACTTTACCTTCCTTTTGATTGTCGCTTCATTGACATTTGTGAAATGCTTTTCCCTTTATATGCAGAAAAGGAGAGACCAGGATAGATATAAAATTTTGGCTACACAGTTTAAGAGCTTTGGGATATTTGGAAAGGATACAGAGAAGGCATATAAATTTGATAAAAAGTAATAAAACAAAAAAGGCAACGCTGATGGTTTTTTTTTTTTTTAAGGTAGTCAACAAAATTTAATGTGCATTGGGATGACATCCTAATTGGGATTTATTCTTATTTATTCAAAGGTACCAAATAGAAAAGTTTAGTCAAAATATGTGAGTGTGAGCATTTCTCTATTGATTTCCTTCTCTCACAATAACCTTTCTGTTTTAGACTCACTCAGTCAACAAATTGGTTTGAAAACATGATGTGAATGAATCCAATGGCACCCCATTCCAGTACTCTTGCCTGGAAAATCCCATGGACGGAGGAGCCTGGTGGGCTGCAGTCCATGGGGTTGCTAAGAGTCAGACATGACTGAGGGACTTAACTTTCACTTTTCACTTTCATGCCTTGGGGAAGGAAATGGCAACCCACTCCAGTGTTCTTGCCTGGAGAATCCCAGGGATGGGGGAGCCTGATGGGCTTCTGTCTATGGGGTTGTGCAGAGTCGGATACTACTGAAGTGACTTAGCAGCAGCATTCTAATCAGAATCAACTATAGTAAATAACAAATACAGCCTCATCGAATAACTCTGCTTTAGACAAGGACACTTTCTAATTCCTAAGTCTTGTGTTTGCAGTTCTTTCCACTAATTTATCTTGCTTTTATCTCCACTTTCAATGGAAGTTAATCCTTAAAAATAAAGTCTTTTCTTTGGATCTTAGGAACACACCTATTTGACTTCTAGTGAAAACTGCTGTGAGTGTGGTAAATTCATTCATGAAAATGAGTAAGTGGCTCATGGCTTGACTTTACTCTTCCCTGAAGTCTTTGACCCTTTAAAGTTCTTTTTTGTGTAATCAGTCATCTTGGATTATCTTTCTTCCCTGTCTCTCTTTTACCTCTCTGCTGTTTTTCAGTACACTGTATTTTATTTTCCATAAATCTGCTTCTTACTTAGGACTTATCCACAATATTTTCCTACAACATTCCTTACAGTCCAAAAATATAACTTACTCTCTTTGCCATAGAAAAATCTTGTAACTTCATGCTATACAAATTAAAACACTTGAATCTAGATGGTGGTGTTAATATAAAAAATGGACCACATAATAGAAAATAATTTATAAATAGTTGAAGTAAAAGTCCCTCAGTCATGTCCAACTCTTTGCAACCCCATGGATGTAGACAGCCAGGGTCCTCTGCCCATGGGGATTCTCCAGGCAAGAATGGGTTGCCATGCCCTTCTCCAGGGGAATCTTCCTGACCCAGGGATTGAAATCAGGTCTCCTGCATTGCAGGCAGATTCTTTACCCTCTGAGCCACCAGGGAATCCCTATAAATAGGTAAATACAATGTTCAGTTCAGTTCAGCTCAGTCACTCAGTTGTGTCCGACTCTTTGCGACCCCATGAATCGCAGCACGCCAGGCCTCCCTGTCCATCACCAACTCTTGGAGTTCACTCAGACTCATGTCCATCGAGTCAGTGATGCCATCCAGCCATCTCATCTTCTGTCGTCCCCTTCTCCTCCTGCCCCCAATCCCTCCCAGCATCAGAGTCTTTTCCAAAGAGTCAACTCTTCTAGATAATATAACATGGATTAGTAACTAAAAAGAATGAACACTATGTGCCTATCCTAAATCTGAAGTGTTTCTGCCGAGTGCTGCTGATGAGACCATGTAGAAAAGCAAAACTGAAGATTATTGTGTACTAATCTTCCTGAGAGAAATAGAATGTTTGTCTTCTATTCTCCAACCAAAAAAGAAAATGATGCTCCAAGAGAATTCCACAGAAGACCCTTTTGTCAGAGAGGTAAAAACTGTGTCTTCCCAAGACACAGAAGCCCACAGGGAATTGAGGGGCTAATGAAGGATGTCCATTTTACTACCCAAAACTTCTATGGACAAAAACATTGCGTCACATGCATTGAGACTGAACTCCTTCAAAAACAAAACAAAACAAAACAAAACAGGCATAGTCATAAACCTTCCTCTAAGGGTTCTTTCTATATCTAGGCAGAGAGATGACTCATGATTATAGCTCTGCCAGTGAACACAGATTCATTTTCCTTTCCTCTCTTTCAAATTAGTAAGGATTGGGTACTGTCAAACTCCCCCCTCCCCCAATAAACTCATCTGGTGTTTTCTTTAGGAAATATTTGGATTTTGAAGTAATACTCATCTTGGTGGTAAGTAATTCAATTCATGCCAGCTTATACTACAACCTTGGAGCAGCACAGGGGCTTCTTAGAGAAGAATGAAGAAACAAAGAAAAATGAGTGAGTGTGTAAAAATATCCTTTATATCAGTAGAAGGATTTTTGTTTTTCCTGGAGATTCAAGAGATTCTGAATATATACTTTAAGTAATATTCACAAACTATTTTAACTCTATTTCCAAATTCAATACAAAATTAAATGTTGTAGAGGGTGTGGAGAAAAGGGAATCTTCCTACACTATTGGTGGGAATGCAAATTGGTACAACCATTATGGAGAACAGTATGGAGGTGCCTTAAAAAACTGAAACAAACAGACAAACAAACTACCATATGACTCAACAATCCCACTGCTGGGCATACACCCAGAGAAAACCATAAATCAAAAGACACATACACCCCAGTGTTCATTGCTGCACTATTTACAATAGTGAAGACATGGAGACAACCTAAGTGTCCACCAGCAGAGGAATGGATAAAGAAGATGTGGGACACATACAATGGAAGATTATTCAGCTGTAGAAAAGAAGGAAATAATGCCCTTTGCAGCCACATGGATAGACCTGTGAGTCACACTGAGTAAAGTAAGTCAGACAGAGAAAGACAAATATCATGTATCAAGAATACGTGGAATCTTAAAAAAATGGTATAAATGAACTTATTTACAAAACTGAAAGAGTCACAGATGTAGAAAACAAACCTATGCTTACTAGGGGGTAAGGAGGGAGGGATACGTTGGAAGATTGGGATTGACATATATACACTGATATATATAAAATAGATAACTAGTAAGGATCTACTACATCCTATAGTAGTATAGGACCTACTATACTACTCAATACTCTGCAATGACATATGGGAAAACAATTTTTAAAAAGTGGATATATGTAAATGTATAATGATTCACTTTGCTGTACACCTGGAACTAACGCAATATTGGAAATCAACTATATTCCAATAAAAAAGAATAAAAAATTACTTTCCATGAAAGTCTTCCATGTGAAAGGAATAATCTGAGTTGAGTAAAGAATTCAGAAAGATGAAAAACCCAGATGCTGACTAAAAAATATTGAAGGAGGCAGATGAATAGATGAAGAAAAGTAATTGGTGAAAGGTAAAGACAAGCCACACAATTCTCCCAGAATACAGAGGGGGGGAAAATGAGACTTAAGACCAGAAGATAATAATAAAACAGGTTTTGACCCTGTAGATTATAAGCTTCTCAAGAGGTAATTATACATTGGAACCACAAAGGTATGATTCATGAAAAAACGGAAAAGCTGGGATTCATTAGAATTAAAAATTTCTTCTCTGTGACTCTATCAAAAGAATGAGAAGATAAGCTACAGACTGGAGAAAATATTTGCAAAAGACACATGTGATAAAGGACTGTTCTCCAAAATATAAAAAGAACTCTTAAAACTCAACAGTAAGAAAATGAAAAACCTGATTCAAAAATGGACAAAAGACCTGAACAGACACCTTGTCAATGAAGATAGACGATGAAAGATAAGTTTATGGAAAGCTGTTCAACATCATATGTCATGAAAAAATTTGGTGGATTCATGTCGATGTATGGCAAACCCAATAGAGTATTGTAAAGTTAAATTAAAAAATAAATAAATAAATAAATTAAAAAAAAAAAAGAAATAAAGAAAGTCTACTCGCTCAGTTGTGTCTGATTCTTTGCGACCCCATGGGCTATAACCTGCCAGTCTCCTTCATCCGTGGGATTTTCCAGGCAAAAATACTGGAGTGGGTTGCCATTTCCTCTTCCAGGGGATCTTCCTGACCCGGGGATTGAACCCAAGTCTCCTGCATTGCAGGCAGACTCTTTACCATCTGAGCCAGCAAGGAAGCAGATGAGGGAGTTGTAAATTTAAACAACAGTAAGATATCACTACATATCTATTGAAATGGCCAACATAAAAAACTCTGTCAACTTCAAATGCTGGAGAAAATGTGGTGGAATAAGATTCACTGTTGGTGGGAATACAAATTGGTATAGCCTCTTTGGAAGGCAGTTTCTTATAAAACTGAACATATTCTTACCATATGATTGCCCTTTGGTATTTATCCAAATGACTTGAAAATTTATGCCCATATGAAAACATGTGCCAGGATATTTATAGCAGCTTTATTCATAATTGTCAAAATTTGGACGCAATCAAGATGTCCTTCAGTAAGTGGATGAATAAATAGACGGTGGCATAATCAGACAGTGGAATATTAGTCAGTACTTAAAATGAAGTGAGTAACCAAGTCATGAAAAGACAAACAGGAACCTTGAATTCATATTACTAAGTGAAGAAGACCCAGCCTGAAAAGGTTACATACTGCATGATTCCGATCATGTGACATTCTGGAAAATGTAACTTAGAGATAGAAGAAGAGATCAGCAGTTTTCAGGGTTAAGGAGGAGGGCAGAATGAAAAGGCAGAAAGCGAAGAATCTTTAGGGCAGGGAAGCCATTCCGCAGGATCCGCCAGTGGTGGAATATGTCACTATACATTTTGTCCAAACTCATAGCCCGTACACCACCAAGAGTGAACCCTGCTGTGATCCATGGGCTTTGGGTGATGATGGTGTGTCAGTGGAGGCTCACCCACTGTGATCAATGTTGATGCTAGGGAGGTCGTGTTTGTGAGCGGACAGGGGTATACGGGAATCCTCTGTTCTTTCTGCTCTATTTTGCTGTGAATCTAAAACTGCTCCAAAGTCTATTAATTTTAAAATAGAGAAGAAACCATTCCTAAGCTAAAAGTTCCAGTGAAATTTACTGCTACAATAAGAATAATAGTTGTGTCAGTAGACTACCTGTGTCCATCACTATTCTGTCAATATCGGGCTTTTCTTCAGTGGTTTGGATGGTAAAGAACCTGCCTACAATGTAGGAGACCTGAGTTTGATCCCTAGTTCAGGAAGATCCCCTGAAGAAGGGAATGGTAACCAACTCCAGTATTGTTGCCTCTAGAATTCCATGGACAGAGGAGCCTGGCTACAGTCTATGGGGTTGCAAAGAGTCAGACATGACTAACTGACAATATCAGCAGCAAATTCCTAAAGAACAACCAAAAAATGGCCTGGTTTTCTCAGTCTGAGTGCATGATCAGCAGAACTGACCACCTAGATGATGTACATCCTTGAGAGAGGTAGGGGTATCACCTGGAGACAAGGACGGTGATTTCTGGATGGCTGGAATGGTAAGAGAGGGTCGTTTAATTTGAATATTTAAATGAACACATTTGCATATTTTAACTGTGATCTGTGATGCAGGACAATTGATAGTGGTGAGAGGCTATTGGTGATCAGGCGACCTGGAATAATCCCCATGCTTTTACAGATACAGTTAACTAGTGCAGAATTTTCTAGCCACATGAACAAGGCAATGAGAGATTTGTCTGAATCAAAGGTTGAGAATAATACAGTCTTTGGCTGTGGTCCTCAGCATGCAGTCTCTTGAACTTCAAGCACTGATGACTCAGACTCAGCACCACTTTGAACTTATATACAAACATCTGTTCTCCAGGGTTTTCCTGTAGTCCCTGAGAGAGGCGTTTTCTGGGCAAAACGTATATTCTACTTGAAAACCAACTCTTTTATAATAATCCATGGGGTTGCAAAAGAGTTGGACACAATTTAGCAACTAAACAACAATTCCTCTGCCTACCTTGGCAAAGCTTACTTACTCCTAAAAAGCTCTCTGTTTTACCTCTTTTTTCAAGCAAATTTTTGACCTCCACAAGTGGAATTGAGCACTTCTAGCCCTAAGGAAATAGCATGTTTTTAATACCTTTGCTATAGCATCATCACTGATACAATTGCTTTCCACACACCTACTCACTCCCTAAAGCTAGCAATGGAGAGGGGCACTGACTAGTTTTTTTTTTTTTTTTAATTCAGCTTTGCCTCCCTAAGGGCAATCGCTATAGTGGGCACATGAAGAGCTGGAGTGGGCAGATGGCACTTCTGTTTGCCCAGAAAATTTTATTTGTGAAGTCACATTTGTTCCATTTCCTATTGTTTCTCTGGGTTATTATTTAGAGAACTGTAGTTTCTCCTCCTTCTCTCCCTTTAGACATCATCCAGATTTGGTTAGTCATGTCCTATGTTGAGACTGATAAGCAAATATTGGGAGAGAGAAGAAATCTTCCCATTTGCTGGAGTTGCTAAGTCAGGAGGGTGTCATTCTGGAACTGCCAGGGACCGTCCTCTTTGACTGTGTCAAGTATGACTACTGAAAGAGAAAAATGAAGATATTCCCAGAAACATCTGGGGTTGACAAGTAGCTCCGAACACCCTCCTTCACTCCCAAACAGGGATAAAAACTGACCTTAGAAATGGGGATTTCTAGTCATTTCCCTATTATGAGGGCTCACAGGGGCAGGAATGGCTGTGGGGCTCAGAAAAATACTCATTTACCTCATGGGTACTTCATAAAGGAGAGGGTAAAGGTCACCTTGAGATGGTCCTTTCACTAGGAGTGGGTCTACCTTCTCCCCTAGGAGGGTCTAGAGTGGATCCTTGGAGAGACTTGCACTCCTGTTGATGGTCAGCTGCTACTCCAGACCTACTCTCCTGCTGGGGACAACTAGAAAATTAACTAAAACTTCACAAACACTGGGATCAAAAATGGAACTGAAAAATTATTGAGCCAAGTTCAAACGAAGATGGATACTGAGAGAACATTTAGAATTTGAAGGTAATGACTAATGGTTACTTGTGGCATTATAAGCAAAAATTAAATCACACTACTTACAACTAAATTGGAATTTTGGGGATGATATAACTCTGGATACGTGTGTTGCCCTATCACAATGCCATACATGCCCATATTCCAGGGCCTCAGATGATGTAGACCTCATTCTCTTTCTCTTTCAGATCTGTTTAGTGAATCGGTATCTATAGAGTTCAGTACCTGCTATGTTCTTTGTTCATCACCTCATGAGTGCACAAAACTTGACAAAAATCCTCTTCTGTATGGAGCTTTCATTCCAGTTGGGAAATCGAGACAGTAATAAATAAATATAATAAGTAAATTAAATTTTATAGCTTATTAGATGGCAGGAAGTGGTACCAAAAGATAGAACAGGGCAAGGGGACTGGGAATGCAGGTTTTCCTTTTAGACAGGATGGTAGAGGATACTTCTTTGAGCAGGTGACATCTGGGCAAAGACTTGAAGAAGGTGACGGAATTGGAGGTCAGGATATCTAAAAAGGTCATTTCAGAGAACAGCTAGCATAATGGCCCTAACACAGTGGGAGCCTCATGTCTTCTTTGTAGACTAGAGAGTAGTAGAAATTCAATCAGAATGTAATAGAGATTCAGAAGTCCTTGTAGGTCCTCGTTGGCCATTGTGAGGACCTTGGATTTTCCTTTCAATGAGATGGGGTTCCTGGAGGTGCAGAGGAATGACAAGATCTAACCTTTGCTTTAAAAGGATCACCTTGGTTGCTGTTGAGAACAGACTGTAGAGAAGTCAGAGCTGGAAGCAGCAAGATCATTTTGAAAATTATTGGGGAGAAATAAAACTAAATGATGATGGTGTTTCTGGCCATGAATGGAGTTGATGACAAGAGATACCTACTCCACATAGGGTTTGAATCTCATCAGGATTTTATGACTGATTGGATAGCATATGAGGAATCAAGGATGACCCTAAGAATTTTAGCTTGAGTAACTGGAAGGATAGAGTTTCTATCAAGTAAGATAGGGAAGATTACAAATGGAATACTTTGGAAAACGGAGCCACGACTAGTATTTCTGTTTTGGACATCTTAATTTGGATGTGGTTATATCACATCCTAGCAGATGCTGAGTAGGCAGTTGGATATAGAAATCTACAATTCAGGACTGAAAACTTGGCAGGAGATAAAAAAAAAAAGAATTAGATTCATTATCATACAAAGGGTATGAAATCAAAGAGACTAGATGAAGCCACCAAGAGACTGCATATTGTTAAAGAACAAAAGATAAAAGACTGAGCCCCAGGCCACTCCAAAGTTAGGATGCTAGGGAGATGAGTCCTTGACCTGCAAGATCAGATGAAGGAGTGGGTGTAAGGCTGAGGCAAGAAAGTGTATCAGTGAAGAGGGAGTAGATCCCATTGTTAAAATCTGCTCATAATTTAGGCCATTGGGTACCTTGACTGAGGCACTGTTTGGAAGCAGGGAAGAGAAGCCTGACTGGGCACTGCTGGGAGAGACAATGGGAAGAAATCAGTAAAGAGCGAGGTTAGAGTCCTTAAAGGGGTTTTGTAGGGAAGAGGAGCTGACAAATGGAGTGGTAACTGGTGGGGAAAATGAGGTCAGAGGAGGCTGTTTGACACAGAAACATATTCCACATGACTTTTTCTTAACATGACCTTTATAAAAGCCAAAGATTTATCACTAAAATATAACTTTTCAAAGGTGAATTTCCAAAGGTCAATGCAAAATTCCATTTAGTGTGTATTAGCTTGGTTAAAATGTTATCTTTTGCCACATTACATTAAAAAAAAAAAAACAACTAATACATTGATTACAAGACACCTGTTGCTATGTTTTGTTTTTTGGTGAAAAAAAAAAAGAATACTCAAAATGCATGTTTTCAATGAGTCCATTGCAATATCCTGATCTTTACCTGGTGATTTTCATTGAATATGTGGAATACTTTGAGTGATCCAAGAATATGGATTTATAAAAGAATCCATATATGTATATATATAAACCCAAGAATATGGATTTATTACATTTTGCTCTGCAAAAATGTAAATTTTCTCAATGTATTTACAATGCATTGTACTAAATGATCTTTTTCTTCATTGTACTTCCCAAGGAATTGAATATATATACAATATTAAACACATGCTTATTTTACAGATGTGATGCTTAGTACATACAAAATGCAAGTTGTAGAAGATTATACAGATACTACAGTCTTCTGACACTTCAAGTTAAATTCTAAATCTTAGGGATGAACTTCTTTGGTATTTATGTTTATATTGTTGTTCTTGTTCAGTATCTCAGTTGTGTCCCACTCATTGTGATCCCATGGACCACAGCATGCCAAGCTTCCCTGTCCATCACCAACTCCCAGAGCTTGCTCAAACTCACTTCCATCGAGTCAGTGAATCCATCCAACCATCTCATCATCTGTCTTCCCTTCTTCTCCTGCCTTCAGTTTCTCCCAGCATCAGAGTCTTTTCCAATGAGTCAGTTCTTCACATCAGATGGCCAAAGTATTGGAGTTTCAGCATCAGTCCTTCCAATGGATATTCAGGACTGATTTCCTTTAGGATTGACTGATTTGATATCCTTGCAGTCAATGGGACTCTCAGGAGTCTTCTCCAATACCACAGTTCAAAAGCATCAACTCATATTAGTTTTTTGCATTTATTGCTTTGCATTTTTTCACGCATATATATTCCTAGACTGGAAACTTTTTGAGAGGAGGAACTTTTGTACTGCTATTTCTTTTTTATATGTGCATCACACCAAACTTTGTACCATATGTATTCAACACATATTTGTAAAATTTTGGAATAAACATTCTAAAATATNCATTTTTTCACGCATATATATTCCTAGACTGGAAACTTTTTGAGAGGAGGAACTTTTGTACTGCTATTTCTTTTTTATATGTGCATCACACCAAACTTTGTACCATATGTATTCAACACATATTTGTAAAATTTTGGAATAAACATTCTAAAATATTATGACTGCTATCTCTTAAAGCAAAGAATAAAATCAGAGGAAAACTGACTGCAGCTTTAAAATATACAAAATCTAAACTGTCTTTCTTGATATTTAATGTATCAAAACATTGTGGAACAGCTAAGATAATGCAACAGCTCAATCTTTATCAGTTGCAGTTCTCTCTCTTATAATTAAATCATTGCAATGCCTGACAATTTTTCAAAGTATTTTAAATCTTTTTTGCCATATCTTTTATCATGAGACAGAAAATGCTTTATCCTTTCTCACAGTTACCTTCTGAGTCTTTGTTCATTGAGATAAGACAGAAGGATATCTTTACACAGGGAAGTCAAAGGAAATATTTGGAAAAAAGGAAATGTATCACCATTCTGTGTTAGGATGCCCAGATGAAATTTTACTGCAATGTACTTTTAATGTTTATTTTTAATTTAAACTCTTTAGTATTAGCCCCAAACCAGCAATGAACTCTTAAATTTACTGAGTTTACTCTCATTACACCCATTCCCTTCCCACTATTTCTCATTCCTTCTCATTGCCTTTTGGTGCCAAATTTTTAAAGTTTTGTTTTCTGACATCAAATCTTTTGATTCCTAAGTGTTCCTCTTCTCTATCTATTAATAGTGTGCTTTGATAGTCCTGTGCTGTTAATGACAGCTTTGTGAATAAACATTTCACACGTAGCAGTAGTTGGAGCAATATAACCTGAAGTAAGTCACTTGTAAAGACCTAGGACTTTTAGGACTCTGGCTNTGATAGTCCTGTGCTGTTAATGACAGCTTTGTGAATAAACATTTCACACGTAGCAGTAGTTGGAGCAATATAACCTGAAGTAAGTCACTTGTAAAGACCTAGGACTTTTAGGACTCTGGCAGATGAAGATGGTTTTGTTTGGAAAACAGTATAATCTGAATTGGAAAAAGTCTAAAATAAACAGTCTATCAAAAAGTACCTTTTTTTTTTTTGACATTCTTATGTTCCCCAATTGCTCAGTGGGTAAAGAATTGCAGTGCCTCCAACGCAGGAGACACAGGAGATGTGAGTTCACTCCCTGGGTTGGGAAGATCTCCTGGAGAAGGAAATGACAACCCACTCCAGCTTTATTGCCCAGGATATGCCATGGTGGGCTGCAGTCCATGGGGTTGCAGAGTCAGACATGGTTGAGCCACTGAGCAGAGCACAGCACAGCTCAAAAGCCTATCTAGATAAGAAGACCACTTCTCCTTACAACAGGGAATACAGGCCATGTGTGGATTTCTAACAGGTAATCAAGGGAACTGACAGTGAACCACCGGATCCCCAAGAGTGTTCAGTGATGAATTTTAGAGTAGGCACTCAGGGACTGTTGTTGCCTAGCTGACTCATTGTGCTTCTTTGTAACTGATTCTCAGTTTCTTTTTCTTCATCATGAAATAGTACAGGCTTTCTCTTTTGTTCACTGAGTCTGAAAATCTCATAACTGTCTGTCTAATGGAATGGATACCTGAAGAGACTTTGTTTTCAAGTGTTGTAAAATGCCACAGTTTTCCAGGCATACAGAGTTTTAATAATTGGCTGAGTAATGTTGCTAAGAGCTTTCTCCTGTTTCACTAACATTGGCAGGTTTTCACACCTTCCTCTCCTTCTTCACCTGAATTAAGATAGCTTCATACTGAGAATGGAAGAGATACAGCACAGTCTTATTTGACAGTACAACTTAGCCATCAGCCAACACTCATCAGGAGCNCTTTTTGTACAGTTCTTCCATGTACCCTTGCCACCTCTTCTTAATATCTTCTGCTTCTGTTAGGTCCATACCATTTCTGTCCTTTATCGAGCCCATCTTTGCATGAAATGTTCCCTTGCTATCTCTAATTTTCTTGAAGAGATCTCTAGTCTTTCCCATTCTGTTGTTTTCCTCTATTTCTTATGTATACTGATAGCTAATTCACTTCCTTGTATAGCAGAAATTAATAAAACATCATAAAGCAACTATACCCAATTTTTAAAAGAGGGAAAAAGTAAAGAAGAAGAAAAGAAAGGTAAGTATCTTTGGTAGGGAAAATATCACAAATCGGAAACTGAAACCTTTCCTCTCCGCACACAAGGGCCATGATTTATGTAGCATACAGGTTAAGCCTCCTTCAGAACGGCCAGCCCATTGGAACCCTAAACAGTGGAAAAGCACACAGGGTTGGGTGGGGAGAGTTTGAAGAAGCTATAATTAAAGGTTTACTGCACTCCCATGGCAAATTAATCACAGAGCCCAGTGAAGAGTCAAGCATCACAAAAAATGCAAAGCAAATCCCACTAAACATATTTCACCTGCAAGGAAAAGTTTTTCTCACAACACAAGGCTTTCTATGTCAAGAAAAGTGAACAACAGCTAAGACAGCTGCCTGGAAAGTTCAGGTAGTTGTTGGAGAAATCTCCATGGGTCACAGGACCTTAAAACCTATGCAGTAGGTGAGAACTGGCATCTCGAATCAAACTGACCAGAGTTCAAGAATCACCTCCAACACTGATCAGCTCTGAGATCTGAACAAGTTCTTTAATATCACAGAAAAAATATAGATAAAATAGTATTAGGTGGCTGAAAGCATTCAATGAACTAATCCACACAGAACATTTAGAACAATGACTGTAAGGTAGTAAGTGCTCCATAAATATGAGCCATGATTTTTATGATGTTAGCAGCTTTATCATTATAATATAAGCACAAACCTCTACAGATGGCTCAAAAGAATGCTTTAGTTCAACTCTTAAAACCCCGGAACAATGTCTCCATATTGGATATACTCCTGATGATTTCAGATGACTAATTATGCACACACAAATAAAGTACATGTAAGATTATCTGTAAAATAACATCATTCTCATTCACATAACCCAACAAGTTTATAGGGTGGCTACTTCCTGTTTTACAGATAAACAAGGTCCATAAAAAAGAGGATGGCATTGCTCAAGGGCATAAATGACACAGTCAGGACCTAAATCCAGGTCTGAGTCCAGAATCTACGTCTGAATCACAAGACATTGTTCCTCTAGGTATATGTCCTTCCTCTGTGTCCAGAAAAAAGAACCACTGGAAGCTGTTGGTCACACACACATAATTGTTTATTTCTCTAGATTCTCCAACTTCTAAACACAGAAAACTAGGGTGCATCATTCCCTAGCCATGCATTTCACTAAATTACAATTTATTGTGATGTTGTTAGCTAAGGCAGTCAATACAAAAAAAAAAAAAAAATCTACTTGAAACTACATTAAAATAATTTTCATGAATGAAAAAATTTTAAACTACGGTCCATCATCTTATATAACATCCCAGTGACCACAGCTAACTTAATTCATTCACCCTTAAATTTAGTTCAAAAAATAAGTAAGAAAAACACCAATACAGTATACTGACACATATATATGGAATTTAGAAAGATAGTAATGATGACCCTGTATGTGAGACAACAAAAGAGACACAGACATATAGAACAGACTTTTGGCCTCTGAGGGAGAGGGAGAGGGTGGGATGATTTGGCAGAATGGCATTGAAGCATGTATACTATCATGTAAGAAACGAGGCGCCAGTCTATGTTTGATGCAGGATGCAGGATGCTTGGGGCTGGTGCACGGGGATGATCCAGAGAGACGTGGGGTGGGAGGTGGGAGGGGGATTCAGGATTGGGAGCTCGTGTACACCTGTGGTGGATTCATGTCGATGTATGGCAAAGCCAATAGAGTATTGTAAAGTAAAATAAAGTAAAAAAATAAAAATAAATAAAGAAAATAAAAGGCGAGGGGATTGGTTTGTTTTTGTCAGATAATGAAAACCATTTAAATCAATGTTTTTTTTGTTTTTTTCTTTTTTGGCCATAAAGCACCAAACAAACTGAATACACATCAACTAAAGAAAATTAGTGTGGGGTGCCTCATTACACCTATGACTGTTTTAGTTTTTGTTTTTTTAAACAGCCTGTATCATAATGTATCCTTTTCTCTCAAAATACCCTATTGAGTAATATTTTCATTTATACACAGTCTCTTCAAAGTAAGAGGAAACAGGCTTTAAAAGTTTCAAGGAAGCCTCGGGTCCCAGAGACCTGCTTCAAAACAGCTGACGACTGTGCCTTTGAAGCATGGAGACAACGGCCACAAGGGCACTGAAGGCAGGAAACCACGCAGCTCTGTCCTTTCCCAGGGCTGGACAAGCGGCAGCCCAGCCCCGTAATGAGCTCCAGTGGAGACCGCCAATCAGGAGCCACATCTATGGCTCAGGAGAGAGCCAGAAGCGGAGGGGGAGCTATTCGCCAGCAGTGCCTCTTCTCCGCCATCCAACCCCATCATCTGTGTGCACCCCTCATTACCAGCCACATTAGGAAACATTGTATCTTCTCCAGCTGCAAGCAAAGGAATTGCCCTGTGGCCCAAATGTGTGACTAATGACTAGAACTCTGGCTTCCTGCTTGATGCCTGGCCTTTGGAATTACATGAACCTGTTGTGAAAGACACACCACTGTCGCAGACGTTTGGAGACAGATTAAGCTCCAGATGGAAGACTGTCAGTGTCAATCGGTCACCGTTCTTACAGCCCGGCTGGCTTTTCAACTCAGCAACAACAGAGAATCATTTCAACACTCAGTTCCTATGCTCAATTAAGTCTGAGGATTGAAGTCAAGAGTCCCCAGTTTTCTAAGCATTCTCCACCAAATACTTGCTTTCTACTTGCCACTACCTACTCGTTCAGAGTAGCATTCACCCTTGAGTGTGTCTTTCCATTTCCAAGTGACCGTTTCACTATTCTGCATTAAGTCCCAGCTCTTCAATGTTAATACATTAACTGTCTTATCAGCTGTCCCATAAAGAGATAAAATCTGGATCAAATAGAGGACTTGTTGTCAAGGGACAAAAGATAAGGAAAAGACTGGGAAGAAGAGAAATATGACTGAAGTTTATGAAACGTTTAGGAGGCTACTGAACACCTTGCCTTTCCCCTTGCCCCCTCCCCTGATTCTCTGGACCTGCAAGTTTCAGCCGGTTTGTTTTATGTTCCCATCGTGATAGATGTTTAGTTCAAGGCTGTTGACTTTGTTTCTTGGTTACAGGGAAGGGCCTCTGCATTTTCAGGCCTAATCCATCCAGTCATTTGTCTCCTTTCTAGCCTTAATTTTAAAAAATACATGTATGTGATTTCACATCAAAGGAATTTCATTGCATTTCATAAATTCATAGGCATTCCTGCAGATGCCTATGGTGACTTTTTCTTTCATTTCAGCTATTTCTGCATTTTTGGTATAAACTTGCGATCAGAATAACAATCACAGCTAACGTTTTTCTAAATATTGCACATATAATAACTCATGTAATCGTCGCAACAACCTTTGAGGGGTCTTTGATTGTCTTTCATGGATGAGCCAAGACCTAGAGAAATCCATGAACCTACTAATGAAGACATTTAGTTGGCCAGGGGTACAGCCAAGATTCCAGTCCAGGCAGCCTAGCTCTAGAACTCATGTGCTTAACCTCTGTGTGACACTGTTCTTCAGAAGGAGCATTACAGGGTTTCCCTGGTGGTCCAGTGGTTAAGAATTCTCCTGCCAGTGCAGGGGACATCCATTTGATCCCTGGTTTGGGACGATTCCACATGCACAGGGCAACTAAAGCCCATGTGCCACAACTACTGAGCCCATGCTCTAGAGCCCTTAGGCCACAGCTACTAAGCCTGCATACCACCAAGTACTGCAGCCTGCAGGCCTAGAACCTGTGCTCAACGAGAGAAACCACCACAATTACAAGCCCGTGTGCCACAACATAGAGTAGCCTCCACTCACCGCGACTAGAGAAAGCCCTCATGCAGCAACCAAGACCCAGAGCAGTCAAAAATAAATAAATAAATGAATTAAAAGAAGGATTACAACTCCCTGGGTTTCCACTCCAAACTCAAAAGCAAAATACTAATTATAAATAGAGTACCTGACTTTGCAAAACATGTGTGAAAGTACATAAATTAAGAATTAAACTTGGCCTTCTCTCCTTCCTCCCATCCTTCTACTATCTCATCCTTATGAATTCATTCCCTGAGAGAGTCAGCATTACAAACTTGACATCTACTTCTGGTTTTGAACACAGAAATGATAAAGAGTATGCCTGCCAATGCAGAAGATGCCAGAGACACAGGTTCAATCCCTGGTTCAAAAAGACCCCCTGGAGGAGCAAATGGCAATGCACTCTAGTATTCTTGCCTGGAAACATCCATGGACAGAGAAGCCTGGAGGGCTACAGTCCATGGGGTCACAAAGAGTTGGACCCAACTGAGCGACTAAGCACACACACAATATAATACATAGTGTTCTTCCTCACACTTGGCATCTCTTCACGTCAGTTCACAGGGCTCTCTACTCCATGCTTTGTAATGGCTGCAAAGTAATATCGATGTACAGACACATAACATCTTATTTAGCGAGTCCCCCTTAATAAATACTTTGCTGCTGCCAAGTCACTTCGGTCATGTCCGACTCTGCGACCCCATAGATGGCAGCCCACCAGGCTCCTCCGTCCCTGGGATTCTCCAGGCAAGAACACTGGAGTAGGTTGCCATTTCCTTCTCCAACGCATGAAAGTGAAAACTGAAAGTGAAGTCGCTCAGTCATGTCTGACTCTTAGCGACCCCATGGACTGCAGCTCACCAGGCTCCTGCGTCCATGGGATTTTCCAGGCAAGAGTACTGGAGTGGGATGCCATTACCCACTTTCAATTTCTCACTACTGCCAACAAGGCTGCAGTGAATTTCTTTGTATACTTGATCAAGAATATCTTTAGAATATGTTGTTAAAAATGTCAAATAACATTTACGTCGAAACATTTCANCAGGCAAGAGTACTGGAGTGGGATGCCATTACCCACTTTCAATTTCTCACTACTGCCAACAAGGCTGCAGTGAATTTCTTTGTATACTTGATCAAGAATATCTTTAGAATATGTTGTTAAAAATGTCAAATAAAATTTACGTCGAAACATTTCAAGCTATAGTTGATATTTGCAAACTATCCATCCCAAAGATTACTATACTGATTTTTACTTACAACAGTTTAAATGGGTCCGTATCCCCCACATTTTTGTTCACAATGGTTATCATTCCAACTTTTTAATTTAATTATAAAAATTGGGTTATAATAAGCTTCCTAACTTTCCCTTCGTAATTTCCTAGTACTTACTCATCAAGCCTTAAGAATGAAATAAAGCAATTTATTCAATCTCAAAATAACCTACCTGATTCCCCAAATAACAATTCTAATCTGACCTCATTTACAATGCAACTTCCAGCTTTTTCCAGATTGAGTTACAGACGGATGAATCTCATAGAACCTAGACCAAAATCTAACAATAAAATAAGAAGCTATTTTGGTAAGGGAAGTGACTCTCCAAGGTCATTAGAGGCACCCAGAATTGTCTTCCATGTCCCCAGGCATAAACTGAAATATCCACTGCTTTTTGACAGTATAAATGTAGAATGTGCCCCAGTCTGAATAGAAATGAGTCAATCCTAAGTGCAGAACTAAATTTCTGGGAGCTGTGAAGGTTACCTGGAGGCATGAATTAGGTGGATCTGATTCTATCTTGAAAGAAGTAGAAAAAAATTACTTTCCAGGTGTTTAGTACCCCTCAAGCATGGTCATTCACAGGATCCTCTTCTAGCTCCACAAGATAGACAGTTGCCATTCATCAGCTCTACTCACTGAAGATCCTGTGTTTTGCATCCCCAAATGACACCTCAAAGGACAAACCGATATAACAGACAGGCTTATAGAGACATCATCATCTTCTTTATCAACATCTTCATCAAAATTAGCATCCTGTGAACCATGCACTGTGCTAATTCTCTAATCAACCCCAAGAGATAGATACCATTATTATTCAACTTTACAGATGTGAATACAAAATCACAAGTTAATCAGTGCTATTGCCAGGACTCAAACTACCTCTGTACTATATCAAAAGTTAATCTCTATTCCCTTCCACAGTTATAAAATAAAGAAACATATAGCCAAAGAGCAAAAGAGTCCTAAATATAGAAAGACTGAAAGAGAATCAGTTCAGTTCAGTCCAGATCAGTCACTCAGTCGTGTCCGACTCTTTGCAACCCCATGGACTGTAACACGCCAGGCCTCCCTGTCCATCACCAACTCCCAGAGTTTACTCAAAACTCATGTCCATTGAGTCAGTGATGCCATCCAACCATCTCATCCTCTGTTGAAAGAGAATAGTGGCAGTTAGTTTCTTTAATATAATGGGCCAGTATGATTGTAAACNGGCGGGGGGGGGGGGTGGGGGCCGTAAGAGGAAAGGAAGAAGAGAAGGGGACTTGCGCCGTCAGGGGCCGGTTAGCTCAGCTGGTTAGAGCGTGGTGCTAATAACGCCAAGGTCGCGGGTTCGATCCCCGTACGGGCCACTGTTCTCTTCGGTCACCTCCTCCGGGAGGCTGCCAGCTCTTTTCTGAGTGAAACTTGCCTCTTAGCCTGCGTAGAGTTCCCTTGGGCGGTTGGACGCCAGGCTGGCTCCTCGGTCCTCCACTGTCTCCTGGAGGGTGCTGTCTTAACTACGTCGTCCTCTGCCGACGCCTTCTCCTTTTGCCTTCCATCTTTCCCAGGACCAGGGTCTTTTCCAGTGAGCTGGGTCTTCGCATCGGGTGGCCAAAGTGTTGGAGGTCCAGCTTCAGCGACCGTCCGTCCTTCCAATGAATACTCGGGGTGGGTTTCCTTTAGGATTGAGTGCTTTGCTCTCCTTGCAGTCCAAGGGACTCTCGAGAGTCTTCTCCAGCGCCACACTTCGAAAGCATGAATTCTTTCGCGCTCAGCCTTCTTTATGGTCCAGCTCTCACATCCGTACATGACTACTGGAAAAACCATAGCTTTGACTGTACGGACCTGTGTCGGCAAAGTTACGTCTCCGCTTTTTAATACGCCGTCTAGGTTGGTCATAGCTTTTCTTCCAAGGAGCAAGCGTCTTTTACTCTCGTGGCTGCTGTCACCGTCCGCATTGATTTTGGAGTTTTCCCCTTCTGTTTGCCATGAAGTGATGGGACCGGATGCCATGATCTTAGTTTTCTGAATGTTGAGGTTTAAGCCAGCTTTTTCACTCTCCTCTTTCACCCCCATCAAGACGCTCTTCAGTTCCTCTTCGTCTTCTGCCATCAGAGTGGTATCATCTGCGTATCTGAGGTTGTTGATAGTTCTCCTGGCAATCTTGATTCCAGCTCGTGATTCATCCAGCCCGGCCTTTCACATGATGTACCCTGCATAGAAATTTAATAAGCAGGGTGCCGATATACACACAGCTTTGTCCTATGCCTTTCCCAGTTTTGAACCAGTCCGTTGTTCCACGTCCGGTTCTAACTGTTGCTTCTTGACCCATATACGGGTTTCCCAGGAGACAGGTAAGGAGACAGTTAGAGTCCTCTAACGTGTTCCAAACCCACCACCCTCACATACCTTTTATCCACTCGTTATCCAGTTCAGCTCCTCTCCACTTAACCACAAGCCCAACATTTTTCCAGGCAGGCAGGGTTCTCTTTCCTCCGGGACCAATGGATGAGGACAGAGAGCTGGGCAGGGTCAGAGGGTGGCCTAACACGAAAAATTTGGTGGGAGGCGGGGGCGGGGGCAGCGGAAAAGATTCCTGGCAACCTTTTGTCAAAAGTGTATTCGATTTTAAATTCTCTTTCCAAAGTAGTGGCTCAATCAACGCCCTTTCTCAAATCCTCAAGAGATACAAAGTAAGGAGGCATTCTTAAAAGCTGGTTCTTTCCATGTCTCTGAAGACCCTTTAAGATGAACTGGCAGACAAGACTGCCTTGTGAGGAGAGACCGCGCGCAAGGTGGTGGACTGATTCCGGATGCTTCCTCTCCCTGCGTGTCTGCAGCACTTTGGACACTTTGAACAAGACCACAAGACTGACTTTTTTTTTTCCCCCCCCTCTGAGGTCAGGAATCAAATCTGGACTCTTGTCGTCAGTTGACAGCCGTGCATCTCCCATGATTGCTTCTGACTTCCAAGGACAATTCAGTATCATGGTCACTTATCTGATCACTGCGGGGATTCTTTCCCCGGCCTTGTATAGTTTCCCTACCTGTGTGCGCTGACCAGTGTTAAGGTCCATGTGGAGAGCTTCCTGGAGTTTCCTCTTCTCCGGCTCTCTCCTTTCCGGTGCTCTGTCCTGCCGTNCTTGATCTGTATAGCATGTTAACTCAGAACTCCTTTTTTGTCTTAACAACTTGAAGTGGACAATGAATGCAGAATTATTAAAAAAGAAAAGGTGATGAATGATAATTGGGCAATTCCATGACTGTGGATTATACTCTACATCCTATATAGAAGAATGTGCTCCTCTCAAGTCACATATGAGGCATCAGTTCTTCCTAGTGTTTAGAAAACTTGAAAGTCACACAAGTCTTCTTATGGGCCAGATGAAATCTTCTTAATGAAATTTAATTCTGCTTCTTAAGGGTAATTGATATTCCTTAAGGGTAATTGATAGTAGCTTAGTCTCATCAATCAATTAACAAATCAGCAAGTACAGTTTATTGAGTTCTTACTACACTGTCACCACTATAATTACAAAATTGGGAAACCTAAGATGTATAAGACATCATGATTTTCCCTTTGCAGTTTCAATTATCTTATGAGATACTCCCTTCAAAAATCATTCATTCATTAATCCAAAATATTTATTGAGAATCCAATTTATTCCAGAGATTGGCACAAAGGACTAGAATTATAGGAAGAAGACCTGATCTCTGCAAGAAATGCAGAAATAGAGTCTATTCTTCCCGCAAATGTGCCCTTACTATTATGAATACTTGCACCAAAATGTCTTAAGTTTTGTTTGAAGCATGAATGCTGACCATATTCTGTAGCTATAGTAGAGGTTGTGGGCGTTAGGGTAGCATTGATTGCTGTGTGTATCAGTTACGTGTTGGTGTGATAATGTTATATAACAAACTTAGACAATAAAGAATCCAGCTGCAATGCTGGACACTTGGGTTCAATCCCTAGGTCAGGAAGATCACCTGGAGAAGGAAATGGCAACCCACTCTAGTATTCCTGCCTGGAGAATCCCATGAACAGAGAAGCCTAGTAGGCTACAGTCACAAAGAGTCAGACATGACTGACTGAGCATACCCCCCAAACTTAGTCGATTAAGGCAACGGTGATGTCTTATTACTCTCAAACTTATAAGTCAGTTGATTCTGCTGAGTGAGGTACAATGAGGCTTACCTGTGTATCTTCGGTTAACTGGAGGTTGGCTAGGTGACTTACTATATTGCCTGGGCTCTCTTACTTGTATAGGGTCTCACCTGAGACAAATGACTAAGCTTTACTTAATGTGTCTCATCCTCCAGCCATCTAGCCTGGGCATGTTGACATGTTATAAAGGCAAAGGTAGAGGAGCCAGATAAAGAGAGAGAGGGCAGAAATGCATAAAGAATTTTTCAAAACTTAATTTAAATCACATTTGTTTCACTGGCCGATGCAAATGACTTGGCCAAGTTCAGCATCTGACCATCAATTCAGTTCAGTCCCTCAGTTGTGTCTGACTCTTTGTGACCCCATGGACTTAAGTACTCCAGGCTTCCCTGTCCATCACCAACTCACAGAGCTTGCTCAGACTCTATAGTTTAACAATAAAAACATTTCTCTGCTCCAGCGACTGCCTTTCTATGGTTGTTTTCNTTGTGTCTGATTCTTTGTGACCCCATGGACTTAAGTACTCCAGGCTTCCCTGTCCATCACCAACTCACAGAGCTTGCTCAGACTCTATAGTTTAACAATAAAAACATTTCTCTGCTCCAGCGACTGCCTTTCTATGGTTGTTTTCGAAAGAGCAATTTTCCATTATCGTACTTAGTTGAGGGCCATCATGCCTAAAAGACCTGGAGTTATTGGCATTTTTCGAGTCACTTACTGTTGAATTATGTCCTCCAAAAAGATATATATTTCAGAATGCTCTCTTATTGGAAATAGTATCAATGTAGATGTGATTACTTAAGATGAGATTATGCCAGAGTAGGTATGGTAGACCCTTATTTCAGGATAACTAAGGTACTTATGTGAAGAGGAGAGAGAAAGACAGAGAGAGAATGCCCTGTAAAGGCACAGAGAAACACAGAGAGACAATGCCCACGAGATGACAGAGGCAGAGACTGGAGTCAGGGAATGCCAAGGATTGTTAATAACAGCCCAAAGCCAGGAGAGGGGGTGGAAGAGATTCTCCCTTTGGGTTCTCAGGAGGAACCAATCCTTCTGACACTTTGATTTCAGATGTCTAGCCTCTGGAACTGTGAGGGAATACATCTCTACTGTTTTAAGCCATCTGATTTGTGGAAGTGACTTTGGAAGGGGGTCATGGGTAGGATTAGCCCCAGGAGAGCTGTCCTGGGCAGGTTACCAGTGCCCAAAGCTCTCCAGAGCTAGAAATCCCACTTGTGACCAGCTCTCCAGNACATCTCTACTGTTTTAAGCCATCTGATTTGTGGAAGTGACTTTGGAAGGGGGTCATGGGTAGGATTAGCCCCAGGAGAGCTGTCCTGGGCAGGTTACCAGTGCCCAAAGCTCTCCAGAGCTAGAAATCCCACTTGTGACCAGCTCTCCAGGGTTTTCCAGATGACACAGAAGATGGTAAAGAGTCTGCCTGCAATGCGGGAGACCTGGGTTTGATCCCTGAGTCAGGAAGATGCCCTGGAGAAAGAAATGGCAACCCACTCCAGTATTCTTGTCTTGAGAATCCCATGGACAGGGGAGACTGACAGGTTATAGTCCATGGGGTCACAGAGAGTCAGACATGAATGAGCAACTGAACAACTATTCTAGGCATGGCATAGCTTTTTAAAAAAATTCTCAAAGCTCACATCTTATTTAGACCATTTTCCTAGGATTATTGGAGTCAACGACTGTGCACCAAGAGAGTGCCAAGCCCAGTGATTCCTGTGTCACTGGCCCATCCAAATTTTACTGTGACATTTTTGGTTACTATTCTGGCTTAGCAAATTTAACCTCTGAGTACCCTTGTAGGGGTGCTGGCTAACTTCCCATCTAAATAATTTTACCTCTTGAGGCTTCAAGCAAGTTGCATGTCCTCCAGCATCCCCTCAAGCAGTGCAGGTGCTTTAGGATGCATGTGTTCTCTAACTCCTTCAGCCTTTGTTACAAGGACTCCAGGAAAGCCTGCCGGCCCATCCTCTTTTCTGATTGTCATCTGGGATTAGGATTCATGTTTTACAACTGCTGGAAGTGGTCATTTCTTTTTATATCCCCCAGGTGCCTAGCATATGGTAAGAAGCATCCTGGTGCTTTTCGCCTACTGATTAAGTGATTCTTGACCTTTTCATTAGGAAAGCAGTTGTCATAAATCCATGGAGAAAATTCTCCGGAGCTTTATTGCTGTTGGTGATGAGGGGTGGTTGGGGCCTCCCTAGTGGCTCAGTGGTAAAGAATCTGCAACGCAGGAGACGCGGGTTTGATTCCTGGGTCAGGAAGGTCCCCTGAAGGAGGGCATGGCAACTCACTCCAATATTCTTGCCTGGAGAATCCCATGGACAGAGGAGCCTTACGGGTTACAGTCCATGGGGTCACAAAGACTCAGCTGGTCACGTCCCAGCCGTTGCCTGAAGAGTCCTGGAATGAAGTCCATTAGAGTCTCTTCTCAGTGACGTTTGAGAGATACTGGATTCTAACTGGTAAATGGGAGATGCAATATATTGGGGAACTGGCCCAATATATTGGCACGTTACATAGTATAAGTACTAACACCTTGTTACCCTTGTAAAGCTCAGAGCCATAAAGGAGTGGGAGTGAACGGAGGTTTCAGGTAAGGGGAGCTAGAGGTCTGGAGAAAACAATTCCCCTTTGTTCCAGGAGAAGCCTCTGAATGACTGGAAGCAGTAGAGGGGTCCCTAGGAGGGAAGGAGGTCAACCAGCAGGAAGATACAAAAGGTAAAGTCAGATGTGGGAAAACCAACTTTGGCAGTTTCTTAAGGCTGATCTCTGGTGGGAGAATTGGGTTGTTTCTTTCTCCATTTTCATCTGACAGGTGGGTGTGTTCATCTGGATTTCTGCTTCATTTGTGAAAGCTTTTACATTATAGAAAATATATTACACATACTTAAAAGAAATTGTTTTTAGAAGAGCCCAGGGAGCTTTTCACAGAAGCGATTAAAAACATCTCCAGCTTTGATCCACTTCTTTGCAGTGTTTTGCAGTGTTTAAATCAGACACTCGAGTCCTCTATAAAAATAGCCAGCAAATTTAACAACCACAGATATATATTTTAAAGTGTAAGTGTTCTTAAATTATATGTAGGATAAATCAAGATTAGCATCTTCATTTTTAAGAAATAAACTCTATAAATTATGAATATATTTTGATTTGGAATAATTAAATGATTTTTAAGCAAATCGGAGCATTTTTATGCCAACACGAAACTTTACTATAAAAAGTACTTGTTAGTGCCAATGTTTTTCTTCATGTTTAAATATGAAGGAACATCACATCTTTGAAACAGCAGGTAACCCATGAAGCACAGACACTTCTTGACAAGGAACACATCCAGTCGTTTCAGGTTTGGAAATAATCTCACCAGGTCAAGGGCTCTGGAATTGAAGGTCTCTGATTTAAAGGGATTTTCGCGTTTGCCTATGTCTCTGTTTTAAATGGAAACTGTGTCTTGAAACAAAATTACTGAAGCAAGATAGAGAATCTGCCACTTGTAAGATAAGAGGCTCTAAATCCTTAGAAGAGCTATGGTAACAGGCTCTTTGACGTTCAATCATTTCATTCCGATCATGTCCTGTTACCTGGTAACCACCTGTTGATTTAAAAAATAGTCACAACTGAAAAGTTGAGATTTGTGTTTCATTCAGTGGGAGGTTTAGGACTTCAAGACAGGAGACAGCATTTCAAGTCACCCAGGGAGAACTGCTCGAAGGAGGCGAGGGGAGGAGCCAGGTTACATAGAAGTTTTACAACAAAGGGCAGGTAGTCTGAACATCAGTTATGGTTAATTGAAGAAAACCAGATATCGCAAGTTAAGGAATTCAGCACTTTTCTCTGTGTGGGAAGCAGCAAGAGTCTGGGCTCACTGAGATCATTCCTTTCAGGTGCATCTCAGCAGTTCTGGACCAGCATCCTGTTTTCTCACATCTTCAGCTCCCTTGGGGCTCATGGTAGGGAGTGGCTGGTCTAATAGCTGTTGGGTGGTAGGTATTCTTCTCCTTCCTGAGTGCCCTAAGGGCTCACCAGCTCACATTGGAGGGCTAGAGTTGCTGATGACCCTGACATCCTTGTTTATTGATATGACAGGAAATACTCCATTTCTCACACCTTAACTATTTTCCCGGAGAAGGCAATGGCACCCCACTCCAGTACTCTTGCCTGGAAAATCCCATGGACAGAGGAGCCTNAAGTTCAAGCATTCTTTGGCATTGCCTTTCTTTGGGATTGGAATGAAAACTGACCTTTTCCAGTCCTGTGGCCACTGCTGAGTTTTCCAAATGTGCTGGCATGTTGAGTGCAGCACTTTCACAGCATCATCTCTCCGGATTTGAAATAGCTCAACTGGAATTCCATCACCTCCACTAGCTTTGGTCGTAATGATGCTTTCTAAGGCCCATTTGACTTCACATTCCAGGATGTCTGGCTCTAGGTTAGTGATCACACCATTGTAATTATCTGGATCATGAAGCTCTTTTTTGTACAGTTCTTCTGTGTATTCTTGCCACCTCTTCTTAATATCTTCTGCTTCTGTTAGGTCCATACCATTTCTGTCCTTTATCGAGCCCATCTTTGCATGAAATGTTCCCTTGGTATCTCTGATTTTCTTGAAGAGATCTCTAGTCTTTCCCATTCTGTTCTTTTCCTCTATTTCTTTGCACTGATCACTGAGGCAGCTGCTGCTACTAAGTCGCTTCAGTCATGTCCGACTCTGTGCGACCGCATAGATGGCAGCCCACCAGGCTCTCCCGTCCCTGGGATTCTCCAGGCAAGAACACCGGAGTGGGTTTCCTTCTCCAATGAAGGAAAAGTGAAAGTGAAAAGTGAAAGTGAAGTCGCTCAGTTGTGTCCGACTCATGGCGACTCCATGGACTGCATATACCAGACACCACCACCACCCCTGCCCTGCCCATGGGATTTTCCAGTCAAAAGTACTGGAGTGGCTTGCCATTGCCTTCTCCAGATCACTGAGGAAGGTGTTCTTATCTCTCCTTGCTATTCTCTGCATTCAAATGGGTATATCTTTCCTTTTCTCCTTTGCTTTTTGCTTCTCTTCTTTTCACAGCTATTTGTAAGGCCTTCTCAGACAGCTGTTTTGCCTTTTTGCATTTCTTTTTCTTGGGATGGTCTTGATCCCTGTCTCCTGTACAATGTCACGAACCTCTGTCCATAGTGCATCAGGCACTTTATTAGATCTAGTCCCTTAAATCTATTCCTCACTTCCACAGTATAACAGTAAGGGATTTGATTTAGGTCATACCTGAATGGTCTGCATTTCAGACTCTTTTGTTGACCATGATGGCTACTCCATTTCTTCTAAGGGAGTCCTGCCCACAGTAAGCCATGCCGTGTGGGGCCACCCAAGACGGATAGGACATGGTGGAGAGGTCTGACAGAATGTAGTCCACTAGAGAAGGGAATGGCAAATCACTTCAGTATTCTTGCCTTGAGAACCCCATGAATAGTATGAAAAGGCAAAATGATAGGATACTGAAAGAGGAACTCCCCAGGTTGGTAAGCGCCCAATATGCTACTGGAGATCAGTGGAGAAATAACTCCAAAAAGAACAAAGGGATGGAGCCAAAGCAAAAACAACACCCAGTTGTGGATGTGACTGGTGATAGAAGCAAGATCCGATGCATAGGAACCTGGAATGTTATGTCCATGAATCAGGGAAAATTGGAAGTGGTCGAACAGGAGATGGCAAGAGAGAACGTTGACATTCTAGGAATCAGAGAACTAAAATGGACTGGAATGGCTGAATTTAACTCAGATGACCATTATATCTACTACTGTGGGCAGGAATCCCTTAGAAGAAATGGAGTAGCCATCATGGTCAACAAAAGAGTCTGAAATGCAGACCATTCAGGTATGACCTAAATCAAATCCCTTACTGTTATACTGTGGAAGTGAGGAATAGATTTAAGGGACTAGATCTAATAAAGTGCCTGATGCACTATGGACAGAGGTTCGTGACATTGTACAGGAGACAGGGATCAAGACCATCCCAAGAAAAAGAAATGCAAAAAGGCAAAACAGCTGTCTGAGAAGGCCTTACAAATAGCTGTGAAAAGAAGAGAAGCAAAAAGCAAAGGAGAAAAGGAAAGATATACCCATTTGAATGCAGAGAATAGCAAGGAGAGATAAGAACACCTTCCTCAGTGATCTGGAGAAGGCAATGGCAAGCCACTCCAGTACTTTTGACTGGAAAATCCCATGGGCAGGGCAGGGGTGGTGGTGGTGTCTGGTATATGCAGTCCATGGAGTCGCCATGAGTCGGACACAACTGAGCGACTTCACTTTCACTTTTCACTTTCACTTTTCCTTCATTGGAGAAGGAAACCCACTCCGGTGTTCTTGCCTGGAGAATCCCAGGGACGGGAGAGCCTGGTGGGCTGCCATCTATGCGGTCGCACAGAGTCGGACATGACTGAAGCGACTTAGTAGCAGCAGCTGCCTCAGTGATCAGTGCAAAGAAATAGAGGAAAANTCCCTGGGTCAGGAAGATCACCTGGCAAGAGGAAATGGCAACAAACTCCAGTATTCTTGTCTAAGAAATCCCATAAATAGAGGAACCTTGTGGATCTATGGGACTGCAAAAGAGTCAGACAAGACTTAGCAACTAAACTACCACCACCACCACAATAATTTAGTTTTAATATTTTGAGTTATATAGTAGTATAATCATAGATTTTATATTTTCATTTCTGACTTCTTTCACTCAATATTATTTTTCTGAAAATTTTCTNAAAGAGTCAGACAAGACTTAGCAACTAAACTACCACCACCACCACAATAATTTAGTTTTAATATTTTGAGTTATATAGTAGTATAATCATAGATTTTATATTTTCATTTCTGACTTCTTTCACTCAATATTATTTTTCTGAAAATTTTCTACACTTTTGTGTCTCAAGGCAGTTCATTCATCCTCATTGTTGTGTAGTCTTCCTAGGTATAAACTTACCATAGAGTAATTCATTTAATCAACAGCAGGTGCCAGTATACTTGACATGTAAGTTTTCACTGGAACTGAACATACCATTTATTTGCATGCTATTCACGGTTGCTTTCATGATTCAGAGAAAACCTGAAGGTTGTGACAAAATTTATGAACTGTGACCTCTAAAATGTACATTATTTAACACTACTGAAAACTTTGTTAGGTCTTTAATGTGTTNAATCCCAGGGATGGGGGAGCCTGGTGGGCTGCCATCTATGGAGTCGCACAGAGTCGGACATGACTGAAGTGACTTAGCAGCAGCAGCAGCAGCAACTATTTTCCAAGATGTTCCAAGAAATTAGAAAATAACACTGAACATTTCTTCTATGGCAATACTCAACCTTCAGCCAAGAGATTGAATAAATCTTATTTGAAGTTCAGTTCACCTACCTCTAAAAGATCTCTTTAGCGGTCCAAGCCTAAAAATAACCATGTAGGAGATCACCACGAAAATTAATGTGCCTTGCTTTAGAAATCATGTAAGAGGATGCAAATGTTTACTAGACCAAGAGATCTGAAAGATAGATTTTTTTTCAGCAACTTTAGCCCCTTTGCTAATATTAAACTGCACATGCTAAGTGGGCAGTGCATTTCACTCTGAAGGAAGACAGCTCACCAGAAAAAATCCCTCCTGGCTATTTCGTACGCCTAATACAATGCTCTCTGTTTTCTTGACATTTGCTTTTGACACCTCACCAGTTTCTTGTCTTGTTTAGGATCCCCGTGGAGTCAATCTGAAGGAGAGGAAGGACGCATCCAGTGGTTAGGTGGTGGCCAATAAGGATGACCTACATTCCTGCTCCTGGCGGTTGGGCTTATCAACCTGGAGTGAGTCTGCGTTGGTCATTGCAAACAGTGTAAGACACAGGACTTGTCTACAAGAAAAGAATTTTCAAGAGGCTTTGGGAATAGTTTCTCCTACTGAAACAAAGGAGCTCTCTCTGAAGGAAAGAAAAGAAAAAGCTTTAGTAATAAAGCCTAAAACTCCCTCCTGTGTGTTTAGATTCTTAAGTCTGCAGGTAAACAAGCCAGCAGGGAGTGTCTACACATAAGGTGAGGAGGGAGGCAAGCAGGGGAAGACTGCCACTCATTATGCCACTTGACGTTAATTAAAGATCGTTTTAAATAAAGAAGGTGTCAGATTACTTTTCCACTGAAGTAATATTTACATTAATTATGCCAAATGCTGAAACTGTTTGCTATACCCAAATCATCCACACTTCATGTTTTTTGGAGACCAACAGGCTAGGTGAGAGGAGGATGCTAGCCTGCTTTACTCTGAGCGTGTGAAATTCAAAAGCCCTGCTTGAGAGAGCTAGTTTTTCGTTTCCACATCCGCTACGGCTCCTGTTTCTTTCTCCCCTGTGGAATCATTAGTGAGCACAATTCCACTAGAGCACACTGGGGTGAGAACTCAGGTCTTCTATGCTCTCAGCTTGTGGCCTGGAATGTTATTTCCTGGGGCCGAGACTCTGACCAAGGGCTGATGGTTTACATCAATTGCAGGTGACTCTGGCAGTTTCTTTCCTTTTTTTTTTCTTTTTTTCCTTTGGTCTCCTGTACCTATGGATTTGCAGTGCTTCTAATTTTGCACCTGGGAAGATGGTAGTGGATATCATTCCCTAGAACCCATATTCCCCACCGCCTCCTCCGTCCAGGCACACAGACCTCCTTCCAGGCACCTTAGTCTTTCTCCCTGCAGATCTTTGCACATGCCACTTGCTAGACTGGAACGCTATTCCTTCCTCATTGCACTTAGTTTCCTCTACCTTATCTTATATAGGACAGAGCACAATGGCAACTACGCAGTTGCAGGGTGATTATTTGACAAACTCCATTTCTCCTACTGAAGTGTGAGCCTCCTTGGTGCTGATGAAATTATTTGCAGGGCAGGAATAGAGAACGGACTTGCGGACATGGGGAAAGGGAACGGAGAGGGTGGGCTGAATTGAGAGGGTAGCACTGACATGTATACATGACCCTGTGTGAAATAGACAGCTAGTGGGAAGCTGCTGCAGACCACAGCGAGCTCAGCTCTGTGCTCTGTGATGAGCTAGAGGGGTGGGATGGAGGCTCAAGAGGGAGGGGATACATGTATATGTATAGCCGATCCACTTTGTTGTACAGCAGAAACTAGCATTGTAAAGCAATTATATTCCAGTTAAAACAAACAAACAAACATGAGCCTCTCAGGGACAGGGGTATATCTGTTCTGCTCAGGGTCTCCCATTGATCTCAGAGGGACTGGCATAGAGAAGGCACATAAAAAATAGGTGTGGAATAAATGAATAGATGAGTGGAGTGGATCAATGAGTGAAAATAAAACCCACAAATACTACATCTGACCACATTGTTCTTCTGCATATAATGTCCTCTGGGTTTTGGTATTGTGGTTAACTTCTTCTCATCATCTGAGAGAGTTCAAATCCCAGCTCCTGCATGAAGTGATTTTTCTTTTTTTAAGGATGGTGCAGAAGAGAAGGGAGTAGTTTTATTTGTTTTTATTTTATTTTGGTTGCACCACATGGCATGCAGGATCTTATTTCCCCCACCGGGGATTGAACCCATGCCCCCTGCTCTGGAAGAATGAAGTCTTATTCACTGGACCATCAGGGAAGTGCCATTAAATGATGGTTAACTATTCAGTCCTCACCTAATTCCTTTTGTCTTCAAATTTCACGTATCATGGCTACACACACCTTGCATTTATGGTAGATTTTCTCCCACATCTGGGAGATTTGTCTTCCCTAACAGACTATAGGTTCATGATGACACAGAAATACTTCCCACCATGCTAAGCACAGCATCTGACACATGGAAGATGCACAGATAAATCTGATCTAGCTGGAATCCCCGAGACTCTGCCTCGAGCTATATGAAGCCATCTATTTATGGCTACAAGGATAACTATTCCACTCTTTTTAAAAAATGGATTGGGTTGGGTTAGGGAAGAAGGATGGGGATATAGCATGGTGAGAAAGAGCTTATCTGTCTAATTCTAGTCAGGAAAACATAAAGCACATCTGTTATTTTAACAAATAACTGAATACAGGGACTTGGTTAAAAAGTTCAAAAAACTGAAAAGGGGGACCTGGAGAAAGCACGTGTGCATGCTCAGTCATGTCCGACTCTTTGTGACACCATGGACCATCGCCCATCAGGTTCCTCTGCCCATGGAATTTTCCAGACACGAATACTGAAGGGGGTGCCATTTCCTACTCCAGGGAATCTTTCCAGTCTATGGACCAAACTCCTGTCTCCTGCATCTCTTGCATTGGCAGGTGGGTTCTTTACCACTGAGCCACGTGGGAAGCCCAAGAGAAAGCATAGAGATAGCAAACATAGGCAAGAATCTCCATCTTCAGGGTTGGAAACAAAGAGAGAAGGTGAGACCATTAGGATTTAGAAGCTTGGAGAGGGTACTCTGTGAGGCAAGGACCCAGAGTATGCAGCTCAGCTGGTGCTGGTTCCCCAGACAGGTCACAAGGAGGCTTGTTCTGGGTGAGAAAAAGGTTGGAAGCTGGAACCAACTGCTCCTGGAACAGCCAGCTGCTGCTGAGGCAATGCTAATAGGAACAGAGAGCATCCACCAGGCTTCCTCCTTCTTGGCCTGCCTTCCAGTCTCATCCAATGGCAGAACTTAGCAGGTGAAAAGGGAAGCATGTGCCTCTGTCCAAGCTCCAATATCACAGAACAGAGTATAGATGGGGAGGCTTAGAACTGGAAGACAAGAGCTTTACAACTGGCCCAGGAGGCAAGAGGAAGAGCGACAACTCCTGTTACAGTGAATTGCCAGCAATGCAAATATTTGGCAAGATGTATGTAACACAGTAATTTTTATTTAAATGATAATTCAGGATTTTTATTAGCTAGTTTTAAGATAGATCACTCTGACATGGGAACAACCTAAGTATCCTTTGATAGTAATAGTTGAATAGATAAAGAAGATGTGATATATATCATGTGTACAATGGAACACTATTCAGCCATAAAAAGTGAAATTCTGCATTTGATGACAATATTGATGGATCTTGAGGGTATTATGTTAAGTGAAACAGTCACATGGAGAAAGATAAATATCATGTGATTTTACTCAAAAGTGGCATTTGGAAAAACAAAAAAACCAAACCAGTGAACAAAAAAAAACCAAAAACAAATTCATAGATACAAAGAACAATTAGTGGCTACCAAAGGGGAAGGAGGTTGGGATGGGCAAAATGGTAAGGGGGCAATTTTATAGTGATGGATGGAAACTAGATTTGTGGTGGTGAACCACTGTGTAATGCATATAGAACTTGGACTACAATGCTGCACATCTGGAACTTACATAATAAACAAATGTTAATGAATTGATCACGTCACATAATTACTGTTTGGGGACTAGTTTATTACTTTCCCACAGAATCATAATTAGTAAATTTTCTCCCCTTGAAGTATCTGGGGAAGAGAAGTTTTCGGTTTCTAGCCCTTCTAGACTCTGATACTGGGAGAGATTGGGGGCAGGAGGAGAAGGGGACAACAGAGGATGAGATGGCTGGATGGCATCACTGACTCAACTGAATCCTTCCTGGCTGTTCTCTGTTCCTGATTCCTTTCTATCTTTCATCCCTCAGTATCAGTTAAGTTCAGTTCAGTCGCTCAGTCGTGTCTGACTCTTTGCAACACCATGAATCGCAGCACGCCAGGCCTCCCTGTCCATCAGCAACTCCCGGAGTTCACTCAAACGCACGTCCATCAAGTCCGTGATGCCATCCAGCCATTTCATCCTCTGTCGTCCCCTTCTCCTCCTGCCTCCAATCCCTCCCATCATCAGAGTCTTTTCCAATGAGTCAACTCTTTGCATGAGGTGGCCAAAGTACTGGAGTTTTAGCTTTAGCATCATTCCTTCCAAAGAACACCCAGGGCTGATCTCCTTCAGAATGGACTGGTTGGATCTCCTTGCAGTCCAAGGGACTCACAATAGTCTTCTCCAACACCACAGTTCGAAAGCATCTACTTTTCGGTGGTCAGCTTTCTTCACAGTCCAACTCTCGCATACATACATGATCACTGGAAAAACCATAGCCTTGACCAGATGGACCTTTGTTGGCAAAGTAGTGTCTCTGCTTTTCAACATGAGTAGGTTGGTCATAACTTTTCTTCCAAGCAGTAAGCATCTTCTAATTTCATGGCTACAGTCACCATCTGCAGTGATTTTGNTTGATAGTCCTGAAATACATGGATATTTACTGTTCAGTTTAAATACCATACAAGAAAATTTATAGTGGATATTTTGGTAAGATACTATTTCAGAGACAGATCACTTACACACTCTCATCTTCCCTTTCTCCTTCACTTCTTTATGAATTTGCTCATTTCATCCCTTTGACAAATGTTTACTTAGCATTGTGGTAGGGTACTAAAAATAAAAACTTAGCTAAGATATTTTAGGAGTTCTTAAGAAGCCCACGGTCTTCTAAATACGCGTGCGAGCAAATAGTGGCCCAGTGGTGTTATAGGGCCTAGAGGAAGACCCAGAAACCCACTGCAGTATTCTTGCCTGGAGAATCCCTTGCACAGAGGAGACTGGAGGGCTGCCGTCCATGGGGTTACAGAGTTGGACACGACTGAAGCAACAGCCTGCACACACAGTGTTACAGGGACCAGCAGATAAGTAAGAAATGAGTTACCAGATCGAACTAGAAGGTTGAGGACAGTAAAAGCTTCCCAAGCAAAGATGGTGTGTCTACTGAATTTTGAGAGATGACATATTTATTATACAAATATGGCGGCAAGGTAGCCAGGAGAGAAGAAACATTATGCTTGAAAATTCAGATGTAGGAAAGAGCACACATTTTAAAGGGACTCAGATGATGCTTAAGGGCTATAATACAAGTATAGGTTGACGGTGCAGGAGGATATAAAGTTAGAAGGTAGACAGCAATAAGACCATTATAGCACGTGAGTTAGATGTTAACCTAAAGGCCAGTATTATCATTTCAGAGTCTTTCAGAAATTCTCGTCCAGCAATCTGAAGAAGGATCCAGGAATCTATGCTTTAAACAAAATGCCCCGATTCTTCAGATGCAGGCGATATTTGGTTATGTTTTGAGATGTTGATTAGGTGATGGTGAGTTATTGAAGGAACTTCTATAAGCAAACTCAATTAAATTTCTATTTTAGAATGAAAATTCTGATAGCGATTTGGAAGGTGGATTAGGAGAAGCTGGAAATGAGGCAATAGTTGGGAGGGAGACTGAAATTGACTCCAGCTGTTCAAGAAGAAGAGCGGGAAGTCCGACCTCTCTAGATGAGAGGGTTTAGCAAGGAGAGGNTATCACAAGTGTGGTCTAAGTATTGATAATGCATCAGTTTATTTTATAATAAATAAAAATGCTTAGAGGTGATGGAGTGCTTTTCATCTGGAGAGCATTTTATGAACATTGACTAATTTATCATTATTTACAAGCCAATTAATTTTCATTACCCTGAGGTAGAAATTGTAATTATGCCAGAATAGCAGATGGGAAAAAAGAAATTGGGGAGAGAATAAAAAAGAAGCATGAGTTTGATAGTCCTGAAATACATGGATATTTACTGTTCAGTTTAAATACCATACAAGAAAATTTATAGTGGATATTTTGGTAAGATACTATTCCAGAGACAGATCACTTACACACTCTCATCTTCCCTTTCTCCTTCACTTATTTATGAATTTGCTCATTTCATCCCTTTGACAAATGTTTACTTAGCATTGTGGTAGGTACTAAAAATAAAAACTTAGCTAAGATATTTTAGGAGTTCTTAAGAAGCCCACGGTCTTCTAAATAAGCGTGCGAGCAAATAGTGGCCCAGTGGTGTTATAGGGCCTGGAGGAAGACCCAGAAACCCACTGCAGTATTCTTGCCTGGAGAATCCCTTGTACAGAGGAGACTGGAGGGGTATCATCCATGGGGTTACAGAGTTGGATATGACTGAAGTGACAGCCTGCACACACAGTGTTATAGGGACCATCAGATAAGTAAGAAATGAGTTACCAGATTGAACTAGAAGGTTGAGGACAGCAAAAGCTTCCCAAGCAAAGATGGTGTGTCTACTGAGTTTTGAGAGATTACATATTTATTATACAAATATGGTGGTAAGGTAGCCAGGAGAGAAGAAACATTATGCTTGAAAATTCAGATGTAGGAAAGAGCGCACATTTTAAAGGGACTCAGATGATGCTTAAGGGCTATAATACAAGTATAGGTTAAAGGTGCAGGAGGATATAAAGTTAGAAGGTAGACAGCAATAAGACCATTATAGCACGTGAGTTAGATGTTAACCTAAAGGCCAGTATTATCATTTCAGAGTCTTTCAGAAATTCTCGTCCAGCAATCTGAAGAAGGATCCAGGAATCTATGCTTTAAACAAAATGCCCCGATTCTTCAGATGCAGGCGATCTTTGGTTATGTTTTGAGACGTTGATTAGGTGATGGTGAGTTATTGAAGGAACTTCTATAAGCAAACTCAATTAAATTTCTATTTTAGANATATCTTCTGCTTCTGTTAGGTCCATACCATTTCTTTCCTTTATTGAGCCCATCTTTGCATGAAATGTTCCCTTGGTATCTCTAATTTTCTTGAAGAGATCTCTAGTCTTTCCCATTCTGTTCTTTCCCTCTATTTCCTTGCATTGATCACTGAAGAAGGCTTTCTTATCTCTTCTTGCTATTCTCTGGAACTCTGCATTCAGATGCTTATATCTTTCCTTTTCTCCTTTGCTTTTTGCCTCTCTTCTTTTCATAGCTATTTGTAAGGCCTCCCCAGACAGCCATTTTGCTTTTTTGCATTTCTTTTCCATGGGGATGGTCTTGATCCCTGTCTCGTGTACAATGTCACGAACCTCATTCCATAGTTCATCAGGCACTCTATCTATCAGATCTAGGCCCTTAAATCTATTTCCCTTAAATAAGCCAAATTTGCCTTTTTCTCCAGGTGTTTCTTGACATCCTACTTTTGCATTCCAGTCCCCTATAATGAAAAGGACATCTTTTGGGGGAGTTAGTTCTAAAAGGTGTTATTGGTCTTCATAAAACCATTCAACTTCAGCTTCTTCAGCGTTACTGGTTGGGGCATAGTCTAGGATAACTGTGATATTTAATGGTTTGCCTTGGAAATGAACAGAGATCATTCTGTTCTGTATATGCCAGCAATCCCACTCCTAGGCATATACTCTGAGGAAACTAAAGTTGAAAAAGATACATGTACCACATTATTCATTGCAGGGCTATTTACAATAGCTAGAACATGGAAGCAACCTAGATGTCCATCAACAGATGAATGGATAAAAAAGTGGTGGTATGTATAGAAAATGGAATATTACTCGGCCATACAAAGGAATGCATTTGAGTCAGCTCTAATGAGTTGGATGAACCTAGAACCTTTTATACAGAGTGAAAAAAGTCATAAAGGTAAAGATAACTATTGTATTCTAATGGATATATACAGAATCTGGACAAAACTGAGCAATTGAATTGAACTGTCCAAATCCATCTCTCAGGAACTTCTTAAGCAAAGATCACCCTTAATATCACTCTAGCCCAGGTTTATCAGATCTGCATATCCAAGGCTTTTGCATATTGTATTTCTCCTTCCTTGGTGGCTCAGATGGAAGGTTTTCAATTACATTTGCCTGAACAAAGTATTTTCTGTATGGTGAGTCCAGATAATAATTTTGAGATATTAATCTATGTTTTTCTCTCTAGACTCCTCCTTCTCTTTATTTTTTAATAATTATTTATTGGGCTTCCCTGGTGGCTCAAATGGTAAAGAATCTGCTTGCATTGAAGGAAACCTGGGGTTGATCCCTGGGTCAGAAAGATACCCTGGAGAAGGAAATGGCTACCCACTCCAGTGTTCTTGCCTGCAAAATCCCCATGGACAGAGGAGCCTGGCAGGCTACAGTCCATGGACTCTCAAAAAGTCAGATGCACCTGAGCAACTAAGCACATTTCTTCTCCCTCAGTCAATCAGTTCAGTCGCTCAGTCGTGTCCGACTCTTTGCGACCCCGTGAATCACGGCACGACAGGCCTCCCTGTCCATCACCAACTCCCGGAGTTCACTCAGACTCACACCCATTGAGTCAGTGATGCCATCCAGCCATCTCATCCTCTGTCGTCCCCTTCTCCTCCTGACCCCAATCCCTCTCAGCATCAGAGTTTTTTCCAATGAGTCAGCTCTTTGCATGAGATGGCCAAAATACTGGAGTTTCAGCTTTAGCATCATTCCTTCCAAAGAAATCCCAGGGTTGATCTCCTTCAGAATGGACTGGTTGGATCTCCTTGCAGTCCAAGGGACTCTCAAGAGTCTTCTNCAATATAAAATAAAAACTTTCACACACACACACACACACACATACACACACAAAACGGATGAGTTCATGATCTGTGTGGGGCAGAATCAGCGGCTACAATGGGCTGTAATTCCACCATTTGAATAATAAGAAAGATGAAGCCATTTTATTTGTTGGATTGTAAAAGGAAGACACCACAGTCTGGGAGACCAGTTAGTTGGCTGTTCGGATGATCAGTGAGGCTATGACTATCACTGTCATAATAAACAAGGTAAGAGGGTCAGATGGTTAAATATACTTCAAACGAAAAACGGACAGGATTTTATGACTAAAGATGGTTGGTGAAGGAGATAAAAGAGACAATTAATATCTCAAACCAGAATTGGAAAGAAATTGAAGTTGATGATGAACTTCATTGACAAATGAAGATTAATTGACAAAGAGGAGGATGGGATAAAGGGTGGGCGAGCAGCTGGGTTTAATTTTGTATTTAAATGATGACATTGAACTCATAGTGGGATATTCAGGGGAATGAAGACCCAATGGGCATTTGAAGCTACTGAACTGGATCTCATGCTGGCTTCAGCCCCTAACCATGGCACTGCTTCAGGATGGGGAGCTAGAATTACCCCCAGTGACTGGACAGTGGCCAGCTTGTCTGTGGCTTTGTCAGAGGACACAGATATTTAAAGCACTGGAAAATTCAATTGCTGAAATAAGAATAATGCAGAATATTAATCAAGGATATGCATGTAATATTTTTGGAGGTGAATCATTTCTTGTTTTTATATAGAAAGTCTGCAACTCACAGTTCTTTTTCTTTTGTATTCTATCAGCAGCAGTAACTGAATAACCGTCTTCAAAAAGATCCTGTGAGTTCAGATGAGTTCTTCAAGGCGAAAGTTATCCTCAAACCTACAGGGATAAACCTCAAATGATTTCCTGTTTCAAATAAAAGAAAGGCTTATCTAAGTACAGGTCTCTTACAGTGGACTTACGTAAGAATATAAATATAGTTTTAACCACTTCTATTATCATTTTTTTTGCTTAAAAATTCGTATTCATCCTAATGCTAAGTTAACGCATCTGTCCTATATAGATTGAAAATGATAATGCTGCCAGAATCAAATTACTGACTAGGGGACTTACTACAAGCAGTTATAGGAAAGGCTATTTCATAGTTACCTTATGTATGTTTTTTCCAGAAGGAAACTTGCTCCATTCTCAACCAGGTGAAATATTTACAGTGCAAATGCATTGGTACTGTGGGTTTGCTAGTGATAAACTCTTCTCTAGTGAATTCCAATTATTCTTTTCCAGGCTATTTTGAAAGACATGTAAATCTGGTCATGGTCTCCATGTTTTAAAAGTGGTTTCCACCAATTTATTTCAATCCAAATCAAGACTTTTTGACCTGAATGTGCTGGGTGCTATAACTTGAGCTGTTTCAGAAGTCAAGGGGCATAATTGTGAAGACTTCAATTAGTCGTTCAAAACAAATTACTGTGGATTTTAAAAATCAGTAGTTTTCTGTCTAAAGAATTCCAATGAATAAGCCAGGAAAGGAATTTCTAAAAACATGTACCAGCTGAGCAAGTGTTACATGCTTGCTCTCTGATGACACCTTTACCTCTAAACTGCAACGGAAAAGCAACTTACTGATAAGCATCCATAGATTACTGTCTATGATCATGATTTTGAAACCAGAGCACACTCCTTTATGTGTATTAATTTTGTTGAATGAAAGAATGGATGAATGAATGAAACTCCCTCATTTCTGAAAGAATTTACTTAAACTCCTTTGAATTTTATTTTGGTACTTATACATTTCCCCTAAATTAGTGAGAAAGCAATAATGATAAAATCCTTATTTTATATTTCATATCAGTACATGATCCCATTTTTACATTAACTAGGTGTGAGATACTCAATGGTACAAATACCACTCCAGTGAATTTGGGTTTCAGATATTTTCCATATGCCTCACAGCAATCTTAATTCACACCGATTATAAATGTGCACTCCAGCATTAATCATTAGGCCATTAATCTTAATAACTTTGATGTGTTGTTACTGCATGTCAAGCAGATAACAAATGGTGAAGATCACTTAATACAGAATAGCACGCTGCTCATCATGTCTTGTGGGCTCTGCCTCACTTCATCTTATGGTCATGAATTCACGCTGGAGGTTCTCATCATTTGAAAGAGAAAGAAATGATGGGTTACCATTATTTGTCTACTTGTAACCATATGAGCAATGATACATTTTAATAGGATCATACTTGGTATACTAGCTAAATAAAAGGAATAAAACTGATTGGAAATTACCTGTTGATAACTCTTGGTTAGACTCAAAAGCTGTCACAGTTGAGAATGTTTACAATATTCCTGGACACAGACGACTACAAAGCAATGTGCTAAGTATGACAAGAAATATAAACTACAGCAAACTCCTTGATATTCTTGAGGTATTTATTCTGCTTCTATATAAACTTTAATTTTGGTGATGGCTGGTTTTCTTATCTTGGGTCCCTGGGTGATACTCAGGGATCTGTAAAATCTTGAACTTGTGTGCAAAATTTTATTTACATGTAAAAACATGTTTCTGAGATGAGGATAAAGTGTTTTTAATTTGCCAAACTTTTCTTAATTTGCTAAAGTGTTTTTAATTTCAAAAGGGTTGATAACTACCAAATTAGATATATCATTCCCTTCATAAAACACAGGGAATGATTCTTTCATGCTGAATATATAAATATGAATCTAAACTAATTAAGATAACAAATGCAAGAATTTTCTGTTGAATAACACTTCTGTCAGGGCTTCATAGGTGGCTCAGTGGTGAAGAACTCTCTTGTAATGCAGGAGACATGGGTTCAACCCCTGAGTTGGGAAGATCACCTGGAGAAGGAAATGGCAACCCACTCCAGTATTCTTGCCTGGATAATCCCATGGACAGAGGAGCCTGGTGGGCTATATTCGATGGGGTCGCAAAGAGTCAGACATGACTTAATGACTGAGAACTCAAAGCAACACTTCTGTCAAAGTAATAAAAAAATTCACAACCTCAATTTTCTTTCCAGTTATATCCATCAGTTGTTATGTGCTTAATGCTCTGGTTGGAGCAATCCCTGTACTGGTTTCAAAAATCTCTTACTTGTTTCCATACAAAGTTTACAGTATCCTAACCACATCATCGATTTGATTCACTATCAGTTGAAACATTTCATTTTTTTAGTTCAAAGATCTCAACACCAGTTAAACTGGCACAAAGAATTTGCTTTATTTTCAAAATCATTAAAAAAAAATCACTTCAGACCTGTTTATATATATACAGTGATGGGTGGAGAACACAAAATCTTGAATTGAGATATGGATGCTGGACAGTTATGTAAGTTTGCTCATTAGCTAAGTAATATGCTTCTGCATAGCCCTCTTCTATCATATACTACTCGATGTATTACTTTANTGTTTATATATATACAGTGATGGGTGGAGAACACAAAATCTTGAATTGAGATATGGATGCTGGACAGTTATGTAAGTTTGCTCATTAGCTAAGTAATATGCTTCTGCATAGCCCTCTTCTATCATATACTACTCGATGTATTACTTTAGAGAAACTGCATCTCACGTGAGTCATTACTTCTCTGTGTCTCTTATCATAGCTGAAATGATAAAGTTGAATTCAGAAAGACAATGGTCTACTGTAGTCCTAAGGTAATAAGATGACTAGAAACATGGTACTGATGAACCTATCTGCAGGGTAGGAATAGAACTGTAGATGTAGAGAGTGCACTTGTGGACACAGTGGGTGAAGGAGAGGGTGGGATGAATTGAGAGAGTAGTGTTGAAATACACACACTACCACGAGTAAAATAGACAGCTGGTGGGAAGTTTCTGCACAGCACAAGGAGCCCACTCAGTGCTCTGTGATGACCTAGAGGGTGCGATGGGGCATGAGGGGGGCGCTCAAGAGGGAAGGGCTATATGTATACTTAAATGGATGCACGTTGTATACAGCAGAATATAACACAACATTGTAAAGCAATTATACTACAGTTTAAAATTTAAAAAAATTATATTTAAAAAAGAAAGAAAGAACAACCAAAAGACAATTGGCAGTAAAATAAAAAAAAGAACAAGAACCCCTTCCTTTGTTTTTAAAATTAGTTCTGATTAATTCCCAAGTAGAATTCTTAAAAATATTTTTAGCAGTGCTAACTATATTATAATAAATATGTAGATACTCCCTAGGTTTTACTTTTAAAGTATTTATTGTATATGCAAATACAATGTTTTGTTTAAAGGAAAATTACCTTAAAAAGGTTATGAAGGAGTGCCATAGCATTGCAAATGTTTGGGGATGACTTCCTCTGGTTAAATAATGATGGTAAATATAAAGAGATACAATTAGATCAGAGCTTGGAAATTGCTAGGCTAGGGAGGGCAGAGAAGAGAAGGAAATAAAGAATAAGTACCTGCCCAGAGGAAAGAAAATGCCAGGCACCTCAAAATGATAATATGTTTCCTCTGAGCTGTTTGTGTAGAAAAGTAAGAAACAATAATTTTGGAAATTAGGTTGAGATCAGGTTGTAAAGTCTAATTCCAAATCTTCTGGGCATTTTGTATCTGCCGAGGTTAAGACTTTTTATTTTTTTTTTTCTTTGACCTCTACTGACACTTTGTATCTATATTATTCATAAACATCTATTATTTATAGCTTTTGCCATCAGCTATCTTTTCATATCTATTTGTTATTTCTCCAACTAGATTGTAAGTTTTTTTAAACAGAGGAGCCCCCTTTATCTTTGTTTGCGAGCCATGTGGCACCCAGAGTTTTGGGCATATTATAGTTAACCAAACAAATATATGTGAATAGAAAACTGCCTTGTACTTCTGAAAAGTTATTCCTGTTGTGGAATCAACCTATATAGCACAGTTTCTGTCTTATTCTCTTCAAATCATATGCAGGAACAAGTAAGGTATTACATGGTATAGGAGAGAGATTATTGGCTTAGATTTATACTCAGGGTTCTAATTCCCGTTATATTACTGGCTTTTTTTGGGACCTAGACTTCCTGGATTTCTGCTGCCTCATTTTTAAAACTGGGTTATTACTACCTGTCTTTTTTTTATTTTTACTTTACAATATTGTATTGGTTTTGCCATACATTGACATACCTGTCTTTTTTTTTTTTGAAAGAATTTTCTCACAGTTAGGGATGACCGATAATGAAGAAGGTAGAATACTTTAAATAAGAGATGGATGACCACATGCCTGACAGGGTATAGACAGGTCTTCCCTGTTCAATAGAGAACCTCTGCAAGTCCCAGCGAACTTAGATTTAATAATTTCATTGTTTTAAGTGAGAAACAGCAAAAGCTCGACAAAAAGTGACCATAGCTGCAAGTCAAAGGCTGATCTTTAATCCAGCACCGTGAAGAAAGAACATCTGAGCCCACTTTGTCTGCAAAGCCATGTTGGCATAAAGACCACAGTCATTAAAGATCCAGGGCAAGGAAATGTAACCATTAACCTCTCTGGATGGCAATTTCTTCACCTGTAAAATGTAAGAAAGGTGGTGTGGCGACCCTCACAGACCATTCTAGTTCTAAGTTTGCTTAAAATTCTTCGGCTCCTAAGTCACTTCTGTCAGAAAATGGAGAAAAGTCTAATTTTGCCCTCCTCGGAGGAATGGCCGAGTTGGCTTGTGCAGCCTGGCCAGAGGAGATTGCCAGAAATTTGGTAAATTGGTTGATATCACTCTGGTAGCTGGAGATCAGCCAGGTTATACCACAGAAATCAACAACTCTACAAATCAGGACTGCTCCTCAAGAGTGGGCTGTTAAACTTCTACTAGCTTATCATCAGTCTTACTTGATCTCACTGTCCTAAGAGTGAGAATTAGACAGTTGTGGATAGCAAAATGGATAGAAAAGACTGGGACGGTACTTGGAAATATCTTAGCACCGGAGAATACCCAACAGGATCAAGGCACCATAGTCAGAAAACAGAAGGTATTTAGGGAGTGGGAAAATGGATTCCCTTCTTGAACGACTGCAAAGTAGCAGTTCTGATATCACAGCACAGATGTGCAGTGGACGTGTGACTCTACTTTACAAGCTTCATTAACAAAATAGTTAATTGTTTATATTCAAGTTAAAAGTATAGATTCTGTTGTTATTCATCTGAGTATGGGTATGATAGTTTCATCAATATATTTGAATAATTAATTAGTCTGGTTAGCATATTTTTTTTCTACTGAACTATAGTTGACTTACAATGTCATGTTAGTTTCAAGTGTACAGCACAATGATTCACATATAAATATGCATGTGTATATATATATATTCTTTTCAGATTTTTTTCCTTATAGGTTATTACAAAATATTGAGTATAGTTCCCTGGGCTATACAGTGGGTCCTTGTTGGTTGTCTGTTTTACATATAGGAGTGTGTATATCTAATCCCAAACTCCTAATTTACCCCTGCCACTCCTTTCCCCTTCGATAACCATAAATGAAAATCTATTTCGGACGAGAGACCAGCTGCTCACTTTCGGTTGACTTGTTGGTCAGCTTGGTAACAAACATTTCTTCCTCCATAGCTCAATATCTATGTTAGTCAGTCACCAGTTGTTATAAAATTGAAAGTCACGAAAACATAAAAATGTTTTAAGCTGAACCAAAAATGGGACATAGCCCATTCATAATTAGAATGACAAATTATATATGTTTTTAGGCTATAAGTTCTAAATCTTCAATTCCTGCTCACCTATTAGTTACCTCTTAGTACTGAATCTACTTTAACTTTCTTTTTCTTTTAATACTTAAAAAAAAAATCCTCTTCATTAGCTACTATTTATCCTTTGTCCCTTCAGGTGATACTGAAGCCATGTTTAACATTCAGGGAGTAATTCCAGTACCTGCTTTGTGATTCTCATTTCTGGTAAACTGCACATATTTTCTTCTTTGATGTAGTCATTGACAATAACAGGAGACTGATAACTAGAAGACTCCATCCCAATATAAGCATACCATTTTAAGGATTATGCAAAAGAAAAAAACTTGTGTATATAAATTATACTTTCAATTGATTTCGGGACTGCACATTTTACAAATTGTTTTTAAGAAGATGCTGCAGTTAAAATATAGATGATTTTCAGCATGAGTTCATGATCGCCACATTTGGTAATTTTATGACACTTTTCCCCCTCAAAATCTATTTCGTTATGGTCAAAATTAGATCATTTATCATATTTTTTCCTCAGTGTGCTATCTTATTTCCAAGAACCTTGAGTTTCACTTGAAGATCTTAGACCATTACATTTTTCAAATGAAAACAGTCTGGGCCAATAGAAAAAAACACAAATTTTAATATGTTCTTGCTACATCCTAGAGCTTATGCTGGATTTTATATAAATGGTATTTAATACATATGGCAATCCAATGAAATAGTTGCTTGTTTTGTGTTGAATCGTGTGCTTCTCCAAATCATATGTTGATATCCAAGCCCACATCGGGATGTGACTAAGTCGGGATAGACTTTCAGAGGTAATGAGGCTAAAATGGAGTCACTTGTTACAGTTGTTGTTGGTGGTGGTGTTCCGTTATTAAGGCATATCCAACTCTTTGCAGCCCCCACGGACTGCAGCACAACAGTCTTCCCTGGCCTTCACTGTCTCCTGGAATTTGCTCAAATTGAGTCCATCGAGTCAATGATGCCATCCAACCATCTCACCCTCTGTTGCCCCCTTCTCCTGCCTTCAATCTTTTCCAGCATCAGGGTCTTTTCCAATGAGCCAGTTCTTCACATCAGGTGGCCANAATTTGCTCAAATTGAGTCCATCGAGTCAATGATGCCATCCAACCATCTCACCCTCTGTTGCCCCCTTCTCCTGCCTTCAATCTTTTCCAGCATCAGGGTCTTTTCCAATGAGCCAGTTCTTCACATCAGGTGGCCAAAGTACTGGAGCTTCAGCATCAGTCCCTCCAAAGAATATTCAGGACTGATTTCCTATTGGAAAAACCATAGCTTTGAATACATGGACCTTTGTGGGCAAAGTTATGTTTCTGCTTTTTAATATGCTATCTAGGTTGATCATAGCTTTTCTTCCAAGGAGCAAGCACCTTCTAATTTCATGGCAGCAGTCACTGTCTGCAGTGATTTTGGAGCCCAAGAAAATAAAGTCTGTCACTGCTTCCACTTTTTTCCCTTCTATTTGCCATTAAGGGATGGGACCTGACACCATGATCCTAGTTTTTGAATATTGAGTTTCAAGCCAGCTTTTTCACTCTCCTCTTTACTTTAATCAAGAGGATCTTTAGTTCCTCTTCAATTTCTGCCATTAGAGTGGTGTAATCTGCATATCTGAGCTTGTTGATCTTTCTCCCAGCAATCTTCATTCCAGCCTGTGATTCATCCAGCCTGACATTTCGCATGGTGTGTTTGGCATAGAACTTAAACAAACAGGGTGACAATATACAGCCTTGTCTTACTCCTTTCCTTAATTTCAACCGGTCAGTTGTTCCATGTAAGGTTCGAACTGTTGCTTCTTGACCTGCATAAAGGTTTCTCAGGAGGTAGGTAATTCAGTCAGTTCACTCGCTCAGTCATGTCTGACTCTTTGCAACCCCATAGACTGCAACAAGCCAGGCTTCCCTGTCCCTCACCAACTACTAGAGCTTGCTCAAACTCATATCCATTGAGTCAGTGATGCCATCCAACCATCTCATCCTCTGTCATCCCCTTCTCNGTAAATAAATAAGCAATTTAAATGTACCTTGGCCTGACTGGGAGTGAGGTAATAGCAACCCTGCTGCTGCTAAGTCGCTTCAGTTGTGTCCGACTCTGTGTGACCCCATAGACGGCAGCTCACCAGGCTCCCCCGTCCCTGGGATTCCCCAGGCAAGAACACTGGAGTGGGTTGCCATTTCCTTCTCCAGTGCATGAAAGGGAAAAGTGAAAGTGAAGTCACTCAGTCGTGTCTGACCCTTAGCCCCTTAGTGACCCCATAAACTGCAGCCCACCAGGCTCCTCCGTCCATGGGATTTTCCAGGCAAGAGTACTGGAGTGGGGTGCCATTGCCTTTTCCAAATAGCAACCCTAGGAAGGGCAATAAAGAAAACAGAAAAAAAGAGTTGTTTGAGAAGATGGAGCCTCCTGGGATTCCCAGACCAACAAGCAACATCAGGTAAAATACCTCATTCCTCACCAAGTGTACAGGAGATCCAGATGTTCTCAGAGACCCAGAGGGCCTAAGGAAGACCTGGGGTTACATGGAAAAGGAGTAGTATGTTTGGTTCTCATGACTAGGGAAGTGATCATGGCCACCAGCTGTGGATGCCAGATTAGGCTCAAGGCCAGGTGGGTGCTGTGTCATCAATAGGATTGCCTTACCCTGCTATACCCGTCAGAAGTGGGAGAGACACCAAAGACAAAGGCATGAGAAGGGAGAGGAATGAAACTGAAAGATTACTGCCCAAATTTCCATCCAATCTGGATAAGCATCCTTGAATGAAATATTGTATGGATTCTGCTCTAAAATTTCCTGTATAAATATTAACATCTCTTTCCACTCCATCTTTTTTTTAAACCTCCTCCCCATTCATACTTCAGTGTGAAAACTGTCTTTGATCTCTGGTGGAAATGCAGGTTTAAATACAGACGTGCTCTTGAACAGAACTCTGTGGATGCTCCCAGCCATTTTGTGGGCTCTCAGGCTTGCATCTGTAGCATACCCAGGACCCCCGCGTTTAACCGAAAACCTGGATTAGAGGCCCTAGCGGCAGATTGGAGTTACCTCCCCAGCTGTCGACTAGATAACTGTTCACCCTGAGACATAATAATTTCCACTCTGTTCCATGAAGGTTGATGAGGAGGGGCTGGAGGAACTGTCTTCTTTGGATCTGCTCCTCTTAATGTGATGGGAATCACGTGAGAAACACATGGCACCTTCCAATGAGCCCCTTCTGAGAGTCTCCAGATGACCCATGGACCCTCCCACCTGGCGTCTGATGGCATCACCTTCACTGATGATCTGTTTAGCTGCAACGGCCGAGGAGAGGTGAATGGGATCCATGAAAATGCTTTCTGTTTCTGCATCTGAGACCATTGAGTACCTGAAAGAAGAGGATATCATGTGAGATGACTTAGGAGAGTATCTGAATGGAAGGTCATCTTTTTAGACAAGAAACCTAGATCCAATTATAGCCATGGGTGGCAAACAATGAGCGGTAAAGGGAATGCTTCTTCAGAATGCAGAGCACTGGTACGCTATGGCTTAGTCACCTACTTATTTTTAGACCGGAACTGATGCCTTGATATTCGATGACGTGGTAGTCTGGGTTGTGGAGGGAAGAGATTGGGGAGAACTTACTCTAATGTGTACCTTCTCTGCGTGTTCCTACCCTCGGATGTACTGCTGCTCCTTTTTTCTTTTCCTGTCCCTGCTTCTCTGTTACCACTACCATCGGCTGTCCCTACCTGTGCTTCCACCAGGGTTCTGCTAGATTGTTGGGCTGGGTAGGCTGCCACCACTCCCTCCATGCACCATATCTTCTGCCTGCTTAAAGGGCAAGGGCTGATGAAGAAGGGCTGGCACAGCACCAAGGGAAGTGTGAAGACGTGATAAACTGCTCAGTGCTGATTCTGAATGCAAGAAATCCAGGATCATCCTAAGTCCAGGGAAGCAATAGAGTCACTTAGGTAAATGTTAGTTTTCTGGAAAGAATTCAGCAGAGGTGTCCAAAGGGATCTTTGAGGAATATGGTGAGTCAAGGGAAGAAACAAGGCTTAGCACCATACAGTAGTGGGTCCCTGGAGAAAATGACAACCCACTCCAGTATTCTTGGCCAGAAAATCCCGTGGACAGAGGAGCCTGGTGGGCTATAGCTACAGAGGATTTTTTTTTTTTAAGAGAGAAGGCTTAATGGATACCATTTTTCCACAAAAATTCCATCATGCCTCATTTGTTTTATAGTCAAACCCTCCCTGTACCTTAGAAGGTTAAATAAATGTAATAATATAGTAGTCTTTTTGATATGGTTTATTTCACTTAGCAAAATGAATCTGAGTCATCTAATCTATTGCAATAATAGAATAATAATAATAATAGAGTCAATATAATTTGTTCCTTCTGATTGCTGAATAATATTTCATTTCTTAGGCACTGCAGGCCATTGCTGCCATCACTGTCACATGCCTGAGTGAAGACTGTATATTCCGTAGGAAAGTACGATACACTTACTGCTGATGTGGTGATACTTTGGATTCTGGTTTTCTTCCTCAATCTGCCTGCTATTATTTACTTTTCAGAATCCTGAAACAGTTGCTGTATCCTTCTGTCCAGGTTTTATAAGGACAATCCATGGGAAAGTCTGGGTGGAGGGTGTGTTTGCCATCTTTTCCAGAACTGGAAACTTGTACTTTATCTTTTTGATTTTAAAAGTCTGAAGTCAATATGTTTCCTGACCCTTATCAGTTTAGTTCAGTTTAGTCACTCAGTCGTGTCTGACTCTTTGCGATCCCATGAATTGCAGCACGCCAAGCCTCCCTGTCTATCATCAACTCCGGGAGTTCACTCAGACTCACAGCCATCGAGTCACTGATGCCATCCATCCGTGTCATCCTCTGTTGTCCCCTTCTGCTCCTGCCCCCAATCCCTCCCAGCATCAGAGTCTTTTCCAATGAGTNTCAATTATAATTTATATTTAGCCTTTAGGACATAGAAACTTACTTAGACTATTTTAAAGTTATAATTATTTTGTGTCGTAGATAGAATTTTAATTAATGGGATAACCTCATAAATACAGTCTAAATTATGATCTCTGCTGTATTGTAATGGTTATATATTTGAGGGAAGAACCAAAAGTATTTAAAAATAAATGCCTTGACTAATTAGAAATAAAATATTCATGTATATAGAAGTAAGTTAATGCCTTCTAAGGCAATGGTGTTTTTGTAGGTCAGAGAAGGCTAACGTGATACTAACTGTAAACAATTCTGCTAGACACATTAGTAATCCCTACTAAGAAAATAGATTATATGCTATTTTAATAAATTATGACAGTATTCCTTACATTGTGTGCTTAGTCACTTTCGTCTTTTCTGACTCTTTGTGACCCCCATGGACTGTAGCCTGCCAGGCTCCTCTGTCCATGGGATTTTCCCAGCAAGAATACTGGCGTATGTTGCCAAGCCCTACTCCAGGGGTCTTCCCAACCAGGGATTGAACCACTGTCTCCTGCAGGTGGATTCTTTACCAATGAGCCATCAGGGAAGCTCATTCTTTATGTTACATAATGGTAAAATACAGAAAATAATTATTTTTAAAGAAATTTAAAATTCAGACACATTTCCTCAAAGTAAGTTTAGGCATAATTACTCCATTTGAGCTTTCTAAAATTTTATTTATTAACATAATTACCTAAATTTCACTTACTTCCATGCAGGCAAAGACATATATATAAATGAAAAACATCTTTAGAGTATATAGAACTTGATACAAAGCCAAGCCTTGTGTAATCTTATTACATTTTATAATAATACAATTTTAATAAAAATTTGTAAGATATTTTGTTAGAGTAAGTTTNAAGACATATATATAAATGAAAAACATCTTTAGAGTATATAGAACTTGATACAAAGCCAAGCCTTGTGTAATCTTATTACATTTTATAATAATACAATTTTAATAAAAATTTGTAAGATATTTTGTTAGAGTAAGTTTGGAGTTTTGCTAAGAAAAAAAAGCTACATCTTCTGCTTAATATATTTCAATGCTTAACTTTTTTTCCTAAAATTGAAAAAGAATGCTATTTAAAATATTGTTTATATTTGGTTTGAGAACTTCTAGAAGTATTTCCGATGGGGCTTGTCATTACTTTGAAAATGGAATTACTCAAATAAGAAAATATTTTCTTTGTTTCTTTTTTTTTTTATATTAGATTTTCCAGGGGCTGAATTTCATGTTAAAGAAAATAACAAGGAAATAAACTAAATGTTTCTTAGGTCTTCTTTAGTTCTAGAGTAGATAAACATTTGTCTATTCAGCATTCCATCTTGGGGAAATCATGTCTTCCTCTTCCTAGAGGTAGCATCCCACATCACGTTACCCTAATGCGTTTGCACCGTGCCCCTCCCTGGGCTTTTAGAGAGGGGCCTGTAACCCAGGTTTGCCCTAACAGATTATTACCAGTGTGATGGACTCATTCATTGATCCATACAGTGTTCCCTCAACCCCAGGACCTTGAGGTGAGCTTTTGATGTCTGGGGTCCAAAGATCATGCAAACCTTAGACTGCCATGGCCACCACTCCTCTGAGAGAGATCTCCCTGAACAAGGCAGCAAAGAAGGGAGGAGGGGAGAGTTATGAGATACAGATTGAACCGGGTTGGCCTCTTTCAGGACCTGGATTCAGCTGAGACTGAAACAAGAGCAAATCCTGGACCATTGTGCTACATGAACCAAAGCAAAGCAAATAAACCCAAACAAACTAAATTAAAACAAAACAGTAGAACACAGGAACAAACCTCTGTTGTTTGGAATTATAGGCTCTGGGACTTCAAATTGAGTCCTACCTGATATAAACACATCATGTTATCTGAACACCGAGGCTTGGGAAATTGAAAGTAAATTCAATATGTTTAACAATTATTAATTGAGTTTCAAATATGTTCCAGGCTCTATTCCAGGTACATAGGATTAAAAACAAAAACTGTGTCCTTTTTAAATTTACATTTTCATTGGGGGAGATAGTCAATACAACATAATCACAATAAATTTGCCTCACTGAGGGGGTGATTAAACAGAGACTTGAAACAGGTGAGGGTTAGGTAGCAAGATACCTGGAGGAAGAGAATACTAGACAAAGCAAAAAGTCAAAGTCATCCTATAAAGAATCGTGTCTACTATAGCCAAAGAGCAATAGGTTTCCATATAAAGAGACAGAGGGATGGGCTTAGCAGCTCTGAACAGACTGGGATGAAGAAAAGACTGCTGGAAATTAACAGGGTTAGAAGGAAATACTGACAATACAGAAGAAAAAGGATAGAGTTGCTTCCTGGGAAGGGAGTGGATCAGAGCTAGTTAATGGGAGAAAAGACCAGAGTTGGATAGAAGATGAAATAAGAATGCAGACTGGGCAGGTGCAGACAGGTGGAAGGGGAAGGCTGAGTGCTGAACAATTGATGCTTTTGAACTGTGGTGTTGGAGAAGACTCTTGAAGAGTCCCTTGGACTGCAAGGAGATCCAACCAGTCAATCTTAAAGGAAATCAACCCTGAATATTCATTGGAAGGACTGATGCTGAGGCTGAAGCTCCAGTACTTTGACCATCTGATGTGAAGAGCTGATTCACTGGAAAAGACCCTGATGTGGGGAAAGATTGCAAGCAGGAGGGAAGGGGGCAACAAAGGATGAGATGGTTTGATAGCATCACCAACTCAATACACATGAATTTTAGCAAACTCTGGGAAATAGTGAATGGCAGGGAAGCCTGGTGAGCTGCAGTCCATGGGGTCACAAAGAGTCGGACACGACTTAGTTACTGAACAACAACAGAGGTCATCAGGTGAGAAAGAGGACGGAGGAGGACATGTTGGAGGTTTGAGGATGCAGGAGAAGGTATATGTTAGGTCTAGGAGATGTAAAGAGTAACTGGTCTAGGGAACTACAGTATAACTGCTGGGACCTGCTTACAGTTTGTTACTGAGAATATTTGATGTAGCTGTTTTTCTCTAACAATAATCAGCCATATAGGTGCAGGCATCCAATAGGCAGAGAGTTGAATTTAACCAGAGTTTTGATTTTGCTAAGGGAGCATGACAGATTGACAGAGAGGTGTATGCAAAGGATGAATACAATTTTTGACAGCAAAGTTCAAGCTCTTTAAGGAGGCTGCTGTGAAATTAAGGGTAACTGGTAAGATTAGAGAACCAGAAATACTGGTGAAGTATTAAAAGAAGTACATGGAAGAGTTTGACAATAGAAGCCAGTGAGTGGGAGGCAATGGAGATTGCAGGTTGGTTGCAGGTATCTATAGAGACTAGATCTTGAATATACGCATCAGACTGAGAATGGATGTCAGAATGAGAGATGTGATCACCAAAAGAAAATTCAAGAAATTGAGAGGCATAGATTGGTCTTGTCCCTGTTCTGGCTGGAATGAGAACACAGTATTGGGTCAGAAACATCCAACTATGTTGGACCTGTCCGTGACCTTGATGATATCATCCATGTAGAACAAAGCAACCGAACAGAAGAAGCTAAAGTCCCTGAGAATTCTAAGGGACAGAACTTGTTGACCTACTGATCTAGACTGCTTGCCTCTGCACACTCGCTTCAGTTCCTGTTTGTGGATTCCCATTACTTACAACAGAGACTGACTTTCCTGCAAGCCCGTGGTTCTCACTCACAGGATTCCTCCCTCACCTGAATTTACCCCTTCATTTGTTTAAATTCTAGAGTTAGGTTTTATAAAATTCTCTTTGATCCTTTGAGACCTAGAACAAGAGCCAAATACTCCATACAGCATTACTTGGCTCCCTTGGGCAGAAGGAACCCCTTCTTTCACCTGTTTGTGTGTCTCTAAATTCTGAATATTAAACTTGAAGTTCTGAATTCATTGTATGTGAAGCAGAGCCTTGTGTAATCTTAAAGCACATCTCAGCATGGTGTGTAGCTTATAGTAAGCTCTCAAATACTAGTTGGACGAATTGCTGCTTTGACAGCAGTCAGGCAGAATGAGCTCACCAGAGATCTTTGATATAATAAAGGGCAGCTCAGAGAAAACCTCACTCTCACCAGTGTTAGCAGATCAAAAAGGAAATGGACTCTGACTTCAGACATGTGTATCAGAGAGATCTCCGGGAGCGGTCTGCTTCAAAAGGACAAAACAAATCCCTGAGCCTTGCTTCAGAAGTGTGACAACTCCAGTCCATTCCAGAAAGAAAAAAAAGAAAAGAAGATGAAGAAGAAGGGAAAAATCCAGCTGTGATGAAATGGCAGTGTAGAACTGGACCATGGACACTTCTGAACTTGCAACTATTTCTTAGCAGGATGGCGAGGATAATGGCGACAGGAGCATAGAACTCTCCTGGCTTCTGTGAAAAGCCAGCTGTGAAGGGGTGTGTGAGAGAAAGTGTTCTAAGACGAAGCCGAGCAGCCAGTGCAAGCAGCCCTTCTGCTGAGAACACTTGACTTAAAAAGACACACAGAGAAAACAATGTAACAGGAGATGCGCCTTAAATCGGAATTTATACATTTCTCCAGAACAACGTTATTTAAATGTTATTTTAACTTATCTTACTCCTAGTAAATCTCTCTTGGAGGAGGCAATGGCAGTCCACTCCAGTACTCTTGCTTGGAAAATCCCATNCGGTCCCTCCTGCTCTTCTTCGGTCTCCATCTCTCACTCCAGAGTCACCGGGCTTGGAGGGGCCAGGGTGGGGGCATCAGGAGGCCCTGGCCTGGGAGGGATGAGGGGTTGGCATGGCGCTTCCGCGTCCATGGGGTTCTGGGGCATCTTCTCAGTTCAGCTACAGGAGCCCCCATCTGCCTTGGGCCCTCTGGCCCTGAACCAGTAAATAAAAAAGACATAATTTAACTGAGCATCATAAGGAAAGATGTAGAACACTCCCAGCTGAGCAGACTCTACAATTTAAAGATGCCAACTGGAACCTAATAAATCCAAGAGCGTGATCCAAACAAAAGGCCGGACGGGTGCCACCCTTGCCGGGGCTGGACGAAATAAATCTGAGCCTCACCTGCCAGACAATGGCATGAAAGACACAGGTGCTGCTCCAGTTTGAAGACAAAGGAGGTGGAAAATCAAAGGGAGGCACTTAAGTTCACAGCGGTACTGCTCGAATGAAAGAAAAAAAGCTCCGTGGAGAAGCCTGGTTATATAATAAATGCTTTTCTTGCTGAGAGAGTCTGGTGTTGACGCTGAGTCCCCACACTCCCCTCCTGCCCCACAGTCAGGGCAGGGTGCTGTGGCCTGAAACAGGGCACGGTGGGAACACCGCACACCAGACCTCAGTCAACCTCCCCAGCAGTCAGAGCCCCAGCCAGCCCTCTTGGACCCGAGTCTGCCCCAGAACCCCAGGCTCCAGCCCCCCAGGCCTGCACCTCAAGCCTCCAGGCTCTGACCCACTTCCATGCCAGGCCCTTCCANTTAGCTGAAATGATTAGGACTTTGTACAATGAGATAGAAATTAGAGTTTGACCTCCATGTGAGGCAACTGATGGAAAAAAGTTGCAAACAACACTGTAGCAATAATCACCAGTGTCTTGAGCTCCAAATTTAGTCTTATATTCTGTCCAGCCATCTCACAGATGGTTACTGTTACATGAAATATAATAGGTGTGGAACTACTCTACAAATGAGTTAAAATAGAGATGAGTTAAAATGAGAAATAGATGAGGTAAAATGAGAATGCTTTCTCTCCGTACAAAAAACTACTTATGAAAATATATGAAGACACTGGTGCACACCTTGAGACCATGTGAACAAGGGGCTTGAGCTAGATTTGAAGATAGTAAGGGAAGATAAAAATGGAATGTATAGTTTAGGTAGCTAACTGTGCTTTAGGGGAAATATGGGACATAGATGAGACCTGAAGTATTAAAATGGATCTAGCAAAAAGAGAAATGTACCTTCTAGGTGAGGAGGATTACCAAAACACAGAAGCAAAAGCATGAGCAAAAACCTTGTGAATGCAGGGTACAGCAAGGAAGATAATTTTATAAAGGCAGAGATGTGTGTTTGTTCATAGCAATATCAGAAATCCATTACTGTGCCTAAATTTTTATCAAGTAAAATGATACAATGCAAAAAACAATGTTTTTCCTTGAAGTTGTTAAGGATATTTGTGATTTGCTCAGTAAAATTACGTTTCTTAGTNTTTGTTCATAGCAATATCAGAAATCCATTATTGTGCCTAAATTTTTATCAAGTAAAATGATACAATGCAAAAAACAATGTTTTTCCTTGAAGTTGTTAAGGATATTTGTGATTTGCTCAGTAAAATTACGTTTCTTAGTTTTACATTATAATAATGAGGCCTTTTTATACTAAAATTCAGATTTACTGTGAAAAATACTAAACTTGTTAAACTCCCTAACTTTATTATAACAACTTTGAAAATGGACATAATGGAAAAGAAACAACAGCCTACCTTCCTCTAACATACATTAGCATACCTTCTGATATCCTGTGGGCTCTATAGAACAGGAGATGGCAAAATATGGTCCATGGATCACAAACAGGCTGTTAAATTTTTTTTTATAAACAAATTTTATTAGAACACAATCATGTCCATACATTTACATATTTTCCAAGGCTAATTTTGTGTCACAACTGCAGAAACGAGTCAAGAACTGAGACAGAATACATCATTTGCAAAACCTACTATATTTACTATCTGACTCTTTACAGAAAAAGTTTCCAGATTCAGCTTTGAATATAAGCACATGCCAGTATCAACAAGAAAGAAAATTTGGCAACTAATCATGAATTCATCAATTTTAAGATAGACAAAAGCAGGAAGAAAGTGCTTTATAGAATATGGTTTCTCTTCCTCTTTTTATTTATTTTTTTCTCCCAGGGCCACCACTTTTTCCTATCCTTTCTTATTTTTGATGTTGAACAAGAGCAAAAATAAAGGATAGAGAATAGATGAGAGTCCTTATGATGACTTGCTCAAATAAGAAAATGTTTGGACACAGTTCTATTATGAAAAGTCTTACACTGCTAAATATTGAAGAATTGATTATAAATTTCTAAATCTGGCTATACTACTGTCAATTTTCTTTTTTTNGCAAAGAGTCGGACACGACTGAGAGACTTCTTTCACTTTTCACTTTCCTGCACTGGAGAAGGAAATGGCAACCCACTCCAGTGTTCTTGCCTGGAGAATCCCAGGGACAGCGGAGCCTGGTGGGCTGCCATCTCTGGGGTCGCACAGGGTCAGACATTAGCAGCAGTAAATCTCTCTAGTTTTGGGTGTGGTTTATTCCAGCTATAACCACCACTGCCAGACGCAATGAAATGTCCATCCTGAGTTATCATCGGGCTGGCTTGCTCCAGGAAATGCTCATTGAGATGCCTGTGGCCTGATCTACTTGTTGTCCATAAGCACTGCTTCATTTCTGTTTGAATCCACAGAACTTTTTCTAATCTGAGTAGTCAATTCTGTTCCTATCTCTTGTCAGCTACAATCTGATAGTTCACTTTTCATTCTAGCTTGGATTTTTTTAATCTCAAAAGAGGAGGTTTTATTTAACTCCTTTTGAAGAAGAAGGTCATTTTTTCCTTGGGGTTCAAGCCAAAAACAACCTCCAGCCCTCTTGGTTCATGTAATGACAGTGCCGGTGAATCAAGTTTAATCATCTTCCTTACCCAATCAATGATGATGGTTATAATTTAGCACTTCACACCAGCAATAATACAGGAATGAACAAATTTCCATCAGGATACAAAAAGAAAACCATCAATCTTGTGTAAATTTTCATAGCTGTAAGTTTTGTATGCGCACTAGAATTAAGAGGATGTCTCCTCACTTCTGTTTAGGTAATTAAAGCTCCAAGACTCTATTTTTCCTAGAAAACTTGACTTTCCCTCACCTGCTGCTCCCTGCCACACCTTATCAAGTTACTTCAAAATTGCTTAATTTTCTCACTTCACTTTATCTATATTCATAGGACTTGTCTCAGTAACCGAAACTCAATTTCAAAACACTTGCATTGTATTAATTCTTCTAATATTTATTGAGTGCCTTCAGGGTTGCCCAGAATTATATTATGCATAAGCTGATGGGGGAAGTGACTTGAGGTTGGAAGAAGACAATCCTTACCTCTGCCTGGAGCCCTGGACTCACCACAAATACATTGATATAGAAGAAGAGACAGGGAAAATTACTAAAGAGACATACAGCTTTGATCGTAGAAGTTCAGAAACAGTGCTGACAAGGGAGAGGTTAAATTTGATAGCATGATGCAGTCTGCCAGAATTTGATACAACACTTCTGAGTAAGTAAGAAATCATCGATGCACATTTGCTATGATATAGATTCAGCTTTCATTGTATTTGAACAAAACCTTATTTTTCCTGCACCTTATCCTTTGACGCTCCAGAAGCCATTCAGTTGCCAAGAAATAGGCCAACAAATCACTAGCAAGCACGTTTCACAAGACGATCATATAACCTCATGACTGATGGCCGTTTTATAATGTTCCTAAGTTTTTAAAGGGTTTCCTTTATAGTAAGCTGTAATAAAATTAACATGAGTTATTCTCAGATAGTTAATATACAAAATAGGTAAATCATGAAAATGGATACTAAATAGCAGTATTTTTCCAAAGATTCAGTTGAAATAAAATAACCAACCAGTGTCACCTCCTCCTTACACACACACACACACACACACACACACACACTTTGCATCGCCCGTGTAACAGAAGGCCACAGATTGTGCTGAAATTAGAATCTCCCTAGTTGTTTTAGCAGAGCTGCTCTCCTGAAATACCACAATGTTTAAACAATAGAAATGTGTTTTCTCACAGTTCTAAGGACTTGAAGCCCAAGACCAACGTGTTGGCAGGTTTGGGTTTTCTCTATGTCCTCACATGACCCATCTCCTGATTGGGCAAATTCTTTGTGTTTCTTCTGCTTCTTATAAGAACCTGAGTCACATCAGATTAGAGCTCAATCCTTGTGGCTCATTTAGCCCTTGTCACCTCTTTAAAGTCTCATCTCTAACTACAGTCACATTCTGAGGTAATAGGGGTTAGGGCTTGAACATATGAATTGGAGGGTGGGGGGTACAATTCATTGTATAACTGTGGTAGTTGTTTCAATTGACCAGTAAATCAATGAACACTTCCAGGCAGCTGTAAACATTATGCTGTAACATTACATTGGGGTGTGTTACTAAAGACATGCCGAAGGGCAAAGGCAAATAAACGAACCCCTTGAAACGCAGAATCTCTTGCTCTGTGTGCATGCATGTTAAGTTGCTTCAGTCGTGTCTGACTCTGGACAACTCTATGGATTGTATCCTACCAGGCTCCTCTGTCTATGGAATTCTCCAGGCAAGAATACTGAAGTGGGTTGCCATGCCCTCCTCCAGGGGATCTTCCCAGCCTCGGGATCTAACCCGTGGTTCTTGACCACTGGTGCCACCCTCTTTCTCTAGCAGCCTGTGAATATTTTTACATAAAAGGAGATCGGTTTTGTCATACATTAACATGAATCCACCACAGGTAAATGGTNATACTGAAGTGGGTTGCCATGCCCTCCTCCAGGGGATCTTCCCAGCCTCGGGATCTAACCCGTGGTTCTTGACCACTGGTGCCACCCTCTTTCTCTAGCAGCCTGTGAATATTTTTACATAAAAGGAGATCGGTTTTGTCATACATTAACATGAATCCACCACAGGTATATGGTATATGGCAAAACCAATACAATATTGTAAAGTAATTAACCTCCAATTAAAATAAATAAATGTATATTTTTTAAAAAATAAAAGGAGATCGGGTTCTTCATTTCTAAGAGAAAAGTTCATTGTGCTTGATTGCTGGAGGGCTTACCTATACAACATCCATCCTGACTTTTTTTTTTATTAGCTGTTTCTAGCATGAACCTAGTCTCTACCGGGAGGAGAGAGAAAGACAGAGAGAGGCACTTGACTGAACAATAGAACCTGTGGAATTTAGAGCACTCTGAAACCACTGGGTAAGAAGTGATTGCAATTTCAGTGTGGTGGGATACACAATGATAGGGTAGAGAGGGCCTGAGGCGGAGAGGGAGGGGAGAACCACAGACAGACTTGAACCTGAGCCTTAAACCTTCCTGGTTGCAGGGCCTTGATTAAACTTAACTTTCAGTCTTCGCTGCATAACGCTAACATGAGACATGGTAGGTTTCTAGAAAGGTAAGAGTAGTATGTACTCCAAAGTAAGCTCATTACTTTGCCAAGTCCCATCTACTGCCATTTCGTATTTACTTCTTAAAGTATTTTGCAATCACCATTCATTAACTGTGAATTACAAGCATTTTATGAAGTGTTGACTATTTATCAGCACTAAGTGGCTGTTGGATATAAAAAAACAATTGAAGGCATATTTTTTGTTCTTAATAAGTTTGTCTATTCTACTGATGGAAAGGGCATATAAATAGTTTTTTACGTATTGCTTGCAGTGAACATTTACATGTAGTACCTAAATTAAATTCAAGCAACGAGTAAAACTTGAGTGTCTACTTTCTGATAGGCACTATGTTAGGAGCCAGGGTGACAAAGATGGTGGTGCTTGGAGAAGAATTTATTGAATTTGTTCTTATTCAAAGCACTAACACTAGAAATTAAAAATTCTAAACTCATTTATACCATATATATCAGTTTATTCTGTTTATATTCTCATCTATAGTAGTGTCAAAATTACAAACTCATAAGTGAGTCATTAATAATATTCTGAGTGTGTCTAAAGGTCTTTGGGCATGGATATAATTCAAATTGACACTTCAGTTAATCACATAATGTAATGTACTTGCAACATTTTTATCTCATGAAAATCTTTTAGTCATTTCAAAGTGTTTCATAGTGTTTAGATATTTATAAAGTCCCATTAAATTTCTGGTAATATCCATTTTATATGGATTTGCTCCAAAATTAGTCTGTAGGGCATGATAGTAGAAATTAAGAGAGTTTTCAATTAGGTAATGCTTTCTGTTCAAATTGTACATTACAGAAATCATTCTGTGCTTTAGGATGTATGTCAACAAGTCGCTCCTTGGATATAGGGGCTGCCAGAATTGATGCTTTTGAACTGTGGCATTGGAGAAGATTCTTGAGGGTCTCTTGGACCCAACCAGTCCCAGGAGATCCAACCAGTCCATCCTAAAGGAGATCAGTCCTGAGTGTTCACTGCAAGGACTGATGCTAAAGCTGAAACTCCAATATTTGGCCCTTGATGTGAATAACTGACTCATTGGAAAAGACCCTAATGCTGGGAAAGATTGAAGGCAGGAGGAGAAGGGGATGACAGAAGATGAGATGGTTGGATGGCCTCACTGACTCTATGGACATGAGTTTGAGTAAGCTCCAGAGTTGGTGATGGACAGGGATGTCTGGTGTGCTGCAGTCCATGGGGTCGCAAATAGTTGGACATGACTGAGCAACTGAACTTCATTCAATCATTCAACAGACTTTACTGGAAACTATGCTAGAAGTCCTCTTCTGGTGACAAACTAGGCAAAGCAGGGCAAGGCATCTGCCTTCATGGAAAGTGCAATGAACTTTTTAATTTTTAAAAGGGCAGTGAATAAAATTATTTTAAAAAACAGAATGCAATAATATAACACAAAGTATTAAATTACAGAATTAATTTAATACATTTGGTATTTTTGAATAGATTTAATCCTCGCAGATTTATTTATTTTGCCTTCTTCAAGCTACACTAAGCTGTATGAATGTGGTCCGGTACACAACTGCAATGCCCAATATTCCCACCAGATGGCGATGTATATGATGAATGACAGTTTCTACCTGAGTCAAGCTTTCCATTTCTCAGTCTTCATTTCTGTTTGGCAGCTTTCTGGCAAGACTATAAAATTATCTCAGAAACTGACTGAATGCTTGGAGTATATTGAACTCATCTGATAGGGTTCATAAAACTTTGTTTACATCTGTAAGATTACATGCATTTGAAGAGCCTAATATGAAAAAGGGGAATTAAAGAAATAGATTACCACTCTTTCATTTCCTAGATTTTGTTACAAAAATAATCAAAGTATATTTAGGGAAGATTAAAATTAAAGCTTTCTGTATGATTCATTTTAAATATAAATTGTTTTTGCTATATATTGTTCTAACAATATAAATCAATAGAAGAAATGAAAAATATTATAGTAGTTAACATCAAAGTCGTGTAATTTTTTGGGGGAAAGACAGAGTGACGTTAGTGAAAGAGCTATAAAATAAATATTATAAGAGTACAGAGTAGCTATTTGATTAGAAATTGATCTTAGAAGGTTTGACCTACTTTCCTCTGATTAAATGCAACCCCCTGAAGGTATTTTGAACACATGTAGCACTTTTACAAATACAGTTAGTATCTTCTTTCTTTAAAATCTTTAATGCATTTTTCTTAAAATGCTATATGTTGAAGTTTGTGCTCTGAAAAAAACAAATCTGTCACAGACAATAGTGTATAATTCAGACAGGTAAAAGAGGATGAGTAAATTATGGAAAGTAGAAATTTCTTGAAAGACTATTATTAAAATCCTTATAAGTAAGAAACATTAATAAACTTCTGGCAGGATTTCTGTTGAATTGTCTTATTCAATTTTCCCACAGTTGGGAGCACAGGAGTTAGATATTGTACAACTTCAAGTGGACTCTTGCTTGATCTTGTTCACAGTCGAAGGAGAGCAATATATGCCTGTCTGTGGAAGGCTTGTGTCCCAGGAGGACTCTTGAATCAGAAGTTATTACCTGGTTTTATCAACATACCAAAAGAAGATCCATCTCTCTTAGGTGGACTCATTAAGCAAATCCCTGGGACAATTAATTTTGTTCACAATGAGAAGTTCAATTGTCACTGAAAGTGGGATACTTGTAATGGATCATTTAATTTTCTCTCAATAGGCAGAATTACTTGAGAGGCCACACTACAATCAGAAGGTTTTCTGGTGACTATGTGTTTTAAGACACTCTTTAAACCAGAGGTAGTCCTCATTTTTGTTCTTCTAAGATCTCAATGAACTTGAAGTTTCATGATAACAAGGAATCTGAAGATCAGTCAAAATGTAATCATGTTGCTTCTTCATTTGCTATTCAAAACAATATTACTTAATATCAAGCAACAGTAAAATGGGTACATCAGTTATGGCTCATTCATATCACAAATTATAATATGCAATGAAAATAGATAGATCAAAGCTATATATACCACATGATAAATCTCAAAGATATTGTTACAAGTATATGACTCTTTTTTTCATAAAAGTAAAATAGGAACTACTGTCTATCTATGGAATGATGTCAAAGCTTACATTGCATATACAGGAAGTAGAAAAAGAATAATTTTAAACATTAGGAAAGAAGTTGCCTCTAGCGAGAACAAGTCCAAGATGGGGATGTGCGCCTTGTCAATGCTCTTTTTTTCTTTCTTTTAACTTGAGTATGGGTTACATGGATATTTGTTAAACTGTATCTAATAGACTGAGCTATGTAAAACTGATCATTTGATATACAAAATAGCAATTTTGCATAGNTGGGGTATCTCCTCACAGCTGCTCCTTACCTTGGACGAGGGGTATCTCCTTACCGCTGCTGTTCCTGACCTTCAATGTGGGATAGCTTCTCTAGGCCCTCCTGCGCCTGTGCAGCCACCTCTCCTAGGGTTGCTCCTCCCAGCCGCGGGCCCTGGACTCGGGCACGGGGTGGCTCCTCCCAGCTGCCACCCCTAGCCTCCAGCTTGTGGTGGCTCCTCAGGGTCACCACCCGTGGCCTCGATCATCAGGCCGCCCCTGACCTCAGACATGGGGTGTCTCCTCTGGCCACCCCTGACCTCGGACGCGAGGTGTCTCCTCCTGGTGCCACTGGCCTCGGACGCGAGGTGTCTCCTCCTGGTGCCACTGGCCTCAGATGCAGGATATCTCCAACCAGCCACCAGCCTGACCTCGGATGTGGGGTGTCTCCTCACAGCCGCCACTGACCTCGGATGCGGGGTAGCACCTACCGGCCACCACCCCTGACCTCAGACACGGGGTAGCTCTTCCTGGCTGCCACTGACCTCGGACCCTGCCCCGACCTCAGATACAGGGTAGCTCCTCTTGGCCATTCCTCTGTGTCGCAGCCTGGCACTCTAGACTGCTGCCCCTCACCTCGGACGTGGGGTAGCTCCTCTCGGCCACGCTTAGTACGCCAGCTCGGCTCTCACAGCCACCCGCACTTAGTGCGCCGGCCTGGCTCTCAAAAAACAATACCCAGTTGTGCATGTGACTGGTGATAGAAGCAAGATTCAATGCTGTAAAGAGCAATATAACATAGGAACCTGGAAAGACAGGTCCATGAATCAAGGCAAATTGGAAGTGGTCAAAAAAGAGATGGCAAGAGTGAATGTTGACATTCTNTATATATTGTTCTAACAATATAAATCAATAGAAGAAATGAAAAATATTATAGTAGTTAACATCAAAGTCGTGTAATTTTTTGGGGGAAAGACAGAGTGACGTTAGTGAAAGAGCTATAAAATAAATATTATAAGAGTACAGAGTAGCTATTTGATTAGAAATTGATCTTAGAAGGTTTGACCTACTTTCCTCTGATTAAATGCAACCCCCTGAAGGTATTTTGAACACATGTAGCACTTTTACAAATACAGTTAGTATCTTCTTTCTTTAAAATCTTTAATGCATTTTTCTTAAAATGCTATATGTTGAAGTTTGTGCTCTGAAAAAAACAAATCTGTCACAGACAATAGTGTATAATTCAGACAGGTAAAAGAGGATGAGTAAATTATGGAAAGTAGAAATTTCTTGAAAGACTATTATTAAAATCCTTATAAGTAAGAAACATTAATAAACTTCTGGCAGGATTTCTGTTGAATTGTCTTATTCAATTTTCCCACAGTTGGGAGCACAGGAGTTAGATATTGTACAACTTCAAGTGGACTCTTGCTTGATCTTGTTCACAGTCGAAGGAGAGCAATATATGCCTGTCTGTGGAAGGCTTGTGTCCCAGGAGGACTCTTGAATCAGAAGTTATTACCTGGTTTTATCAACATACCAAAAGAAGATCCATCTCTCTTAGGTGGACTCATTAAGCAAATCCCTGGGACAATTAATTTTGTTCACAATGAGAAGTTCAATTGTCACTGAAAGTGGGATACTTGTAATGGATCATTTAATTTTCTCTCAATAGGCAGAATTACTTGAGAGGCCACACTACAATCAGAAGGTTTTCTGGTGACTATGTGTTTTAAGACACTCTTTAAACCAGAGGTAGTCCTCATTTTTGTTCTTCTAAGATCTCAATGAACTTGAAGTTTCATGATAACAAGGAATCTGAAGATCAGTCAAAATGTAATCATGTTGCTTCTTCATTTGCTATTCAAAACAATATTACTTAATATCAAGCAACAGTAAAATGGGTACATCAGTTATGGCTCATTCATATCACAAATTATAATATGCAATGAAAATAGATAGATCAAAGCTATATATACCACATGATAAATCTCAAAGATATTGTTACAAGTATATGACTCTTTTTTTCATAAAAGTAAAATAGGAACTACTGTCTATCTATGGAATGATGTCAAAGCTTACATTGCATATACAGGAAGTAGAAAAAGAATAATTTTAAACATTAGGAAAGAAGTTGCCTCTAGCGAGAACAAGTCCAAGATGGGGATGTGCGCCTTGTCAATGCTCTTTTTTTCTTTCTTTTAACTTGAGTATGGGTTACATGGATATTTGTTAAACTGTATCTAATAGACTGAGCTATGTAAAACTGATCATTTGATATACAAAATAGCAATTTTGCATAGATTGACCTAATGAGTTATACTTATCAGTTAAAGATCTATTTACTTAGCATACTATCTGCATCTCTACAGGTGGTTAGGTAAAAGAAATATTAATAAAATGTATATTATTTTATTGTATACACATATATTTCCATGCTCTGTCAATTGAGAGGACTAGGAGAAGAAAATGGCACCCCATTCCAGTACTCTTGCCTGGAAAATCCCATGGACGGAGGAGCCTGGTGGGCTGCTGTCCATGGGTCGCAAAGAGTCAGACACGACTGAGCGACTTCACTTTCACTTTTCACTTTCATGCATTGGAGAAGGAAATGGCAGCCCACTCCAGTGTTCTTGCTTGGAGAATCCCAGGGACAGCGAGCCTGGTGGGCTGCCGTCTATGGGGTCACACAGAGTCAGACACGACTGAAGTGACTTAGCAGCAGCAGCAGCAGAAGCAATGACTACCAATCCTAAAGCAAATCAACCCTGAATATTCATTGGAAGGACTGATGCTGAAGCTGAAGCTCCAATACTTTGGCCACCTGATGCAAAGAGTTGACTCATTGGAAAAGACTCTGATGATGGGAAAGATTCAGGGCAAGAGGAAAAGGGGGCAACAGAGGACGAGATGGTTGGATGGCATCATTAACTCAATGGATATCAATTTGAGAAAACTTTGGGAGATAGTGGAGGACAGAGGAGCCTGGCATACTGTAGTCCATGGGGTTGCAAAGAGTCAGACAGAACATAGTGACTGAACAGCAAGAAGCAATGACACCTCTGTAGCAATAAGTACATCTAACACCATAATCAAGGTCTTTAATGCCATTCTCCAATAAAAGGAACCAGGGGTCCCTGCAGAAATGGATGATTATAGGACCAAGGTAGGAAAAATACAAGATGAGCCTAGAATATCCTGTAGAGTCACAACATAAGGAAATTCTCTCTCTCTCTCTCTCTCTCTCTCTCTCTCACACAAACACACAGTGATGGGGAGTAAGTCAAAGGGATATAAGAACCAAATGAAATAGCTCCCAATGGCCAAACTAAAACAATTTGAGAAACAGAATAAAGCCGTATTGAACTATAACCCTGATTATAAAGTACATATCTGTGATCCAATGTCATATAAGTGAATGATTACATAAATCAATGAGTGAGAATAGAAAAATAACCCCTTTAGAAGAATTACAAATAATTTGTGCAGCTACTCCACCCTCCAGGGGGTAAGCATAACTTCCTGTTCCTTAGGTGCTGTGCACAAATGTTTTAAAATATTGCTTAAATCAGAGGTAGTTCTAATTTTGGTTCTTTTAATATAGCAAGGGATTTGATCCCTCAGCTTGGTGATCAAGGTCAACATCAGTAGTAATAAGTTCTGTGGATAGCATGCACCCCTGATAGGATGTGATGAGAATGGCACTTTATCCATATATTCTTCCTACCACAAACTCATAATTCCAGTCTAACTATGAAAAATCAGATAAATCCTAATTAAAGGATATTCTATAAAATATCTTTTCAACACCACTCTTATCAATATGACCTGTGAGGGTCATAAAAACGTGAAAAGTCTGAGAAACTGTCACAGCCAGCATTAGGCTAAGAAGAGATGTTGCCTAAATGGAATGTGATCTCCTGAATGAGATCCTGGAACAGAGACAAGGGCATCAGGGAAAAACTAATGACATCTGAATAAAGCATGGGCTTTAATTAATAATAATGTATCAACACTGGTTTATTGAGTATGACAAATGCACCATACTAATGTGGGTATTTTAATGGGAGAATCTGGATGTGCAGTTTATGTGAACACTCTGGAATATTTCTATAAACCTAAAATTGTTCTAAAATAATAGTGAAAACTATTAAGTTGCCACGTGTTCCTTTTTTCCCCCTGAATATCTGAACAAATGAGTACTTCTCCCATTGCAGGGGGTGGTTTACTATACAGAAAGCATTGACCATAACTGGACATGTTTTCCAAAGCAGGGAGTTGTTCTGACATTATTTGTAATTTACTTGATTGGCTGTGGTGAAGTCCAATTGAAACTTCATTATAATGCAATGGACAGAACACTCACTGATTCTTGTCAGCAAAATTAAACAATTCATTCAGTCAAGGCATGGTCAAAATGTACTCCTTCTGAGAGGAGGAATGTTTCACCTAGAGCACTTCTGTGATACCTGTGTTGGGAGAAATTGGGTCAGTTTAATGTCTCTTCATAGACTCAGCAATATTGTTTGGAAGTAAATATTTCAAAGGACTCCAGACCCTCTGAATAAAAACATTCAGCCAGTGGGACCAAAACCACAAACAGATGGAGGCTTTTGTTTTGTTTTGTTATCTAGGTAGGGATATTGAAGTATGTTGTCAATTTTCAAATTCAGCTGATAGTCCGTCTCCTCAAACTACTGCAAGGAGTTTGGGAGGAAATGATCAAGCCAGGTGGCTAGAGTTTGTCATTATTAGTTGTCACCGTAGGGATTGAAACATCCCTAGAAAAATGAATATCTGTGTAGGACATACAGTGAGATTGAGGATGCTTCTATGTAGGAAGTGGAAATGTCAGAGGGAAAATACACAAATAGATGGTGAGTCTCATGAGAAGATGATCAAAGTGGTACAGAATTCTTTAGATACAAAATGAGTCTTTCTTCATTTTGTCAGTCAGACTATAGCCGTGCTTGTGTCAAGGCAACACTGTTTAAAAAGGTCACAGACACAATGATCTGTACTAAATGAAAGAAAATTGAGAGATGAGAGGACTAGGAACCACAATATTGTAGAAGGAAATGTGAGATATCTTTAGTTTGCAGGAAAAGGCATGGTTTCTGTTCTCAAGATTTTTACAGTTGTTATGATATTCAACTCTATTCCAACTCCTGGGTCTACTGTGTGGACCACAACAAACTGGAAAATTCTTAAAGAGATGGCAATACCAGACCCGCTGACCTGCCTCCTGAGAAATCTGTATGCAGGTCAAGAAGCAATAGTTAGAACCTGACATGGAACAATGGATTGGTTCCAAATTGAGAAAGGAGTATGTCCAGGCTGTATAGGGCTTCCCTCATAGCTCAGTAGGTAAAGAATCTGCCAAAAGTGCAGGAGACCTGGCTTTGATTCCTGGGTTGGGAAGATCCCATGCAGAAGGAAATGGCAAGCCACTCCAGTATTCTTGACTGGAAAATCCCATGGACAGAGGAGCCTGGCGGGGTCGCAAGAGTCACACATGAGTTAGCAACTAAACCACCACAACCAAGGCTGTATACTGTCACCCTGCTAATTTAACTTATACGCCACAGTATATCATGCAAAATGCTGGGCTGGATGAAGAACAAGCTGGAATCAAGATTGCTGGGAGAAATCAATAATCTCAGATATGCAGATGAAATCACCCTTATGGCAGAAAGTGAAAAGGAACCGAAGATTTCTTGCTGAAAGTAAAAGAGGAGACTGAAAAAGCTGGCTTAAAACTCAACATTAAAAAAACTAAGATCATGGCATCCAGTCCCATTCAGTTCAGTTCAGTTCAGCTGCTCAGTTTTTTTCTGACTCTTTGCGACCCATGAATCACAGCATGCCAGGCCTCCCTGTCCATCATCAACTCCTGGAGTTCACTCAAACTCATGTTCATTGAGTCGGTGATGCCATCCAGCCATCTCATCCTCTCTCGTCCCCTTCTCCTCCTGCTCC
>SJYV01048545.1:458813-471559 GCA_006410875.1 Neotragus pygmaeus | reverse complement strand
GACTGATGTTGAAGCTGAAACTCCAATACTTTGGCCACCTAATGCAAAGAGCTGACTCATTGGAAAAGATCCTGATGCTGGGAAAGATTGAGGGCAGGAAGAGAAGGGGAGAACAGAGGATGAGATGGTTTGATGGCATCACTGACGCAATGGACATGGGTTTTGGTGGACTCCGGCAGTTGGTGATGGACAGGTAGGCCTGGCATGCTGCGGTTCATGGACTTGCAAAGAGTCAGACACAACTGAGTGACCGAACTGAACTGAACTAAACTAGCTTTAGATTTAGAATTACAGAGTTGAAAAGAAAAAGAAAAATTCAACAGTTCTATAAATCTGCTGTCTTACAACAGCTTTTTAAACTATCAAACTGACTCTACTTTATCACTGTCCACCTTTATCAGTGTCTACCTATGGTCACATGTAATCTTGCTAGGAGTAGCTATACCCATAATGAATTCATTATTAAAAACTTTGGTTGGAGGTTAAAACCATACAGAAAGTGAAGCTAACCTCTTCTTCAAGCAAGAGCTTTCACTACTCTTTTTTGTGCACTTTTCCCTCCCACGTCACTGCATAACTCATTCTCTGACCTTACTTCATGGTGTCCTCCTTACATCTCTTTGTTCATTCATCCATTATTCATTTTTAAGTGCCAAGTAACTGTATTCACCATTGGGGCATCAGTAAGGAGCAAGTTATTTAACAATCTTGTCCAATATTTTAGTGCGATTTCCAACAGGGAAGTAGCTAATTACAACTTAATGTGATATGTTGCCTTGTTTTCAAGTTGCCCTCTCTTGCTCCTCCAGCTGCAAAGATATGAAACAGTTTTCAAAATCAACCACATATGGAAACTATACATAAAGCCTTGCCACATAATATATTCTATTATTAACATATAGAATTACTTAATTATGTCATAAGGTACTCAATACTAGATTTTGCATGCTAAGCAAGTCCCAGCATACTCTCTTAAACTTGAAAACGTTTAAATATTTGTGTGACCTTTTTAAAAATATTGTAATAGCCAGGCACAAATTTCGGTAATCTTCCCCTTTAAAATGTTGGTATGCTTGCATTTTCAGTTCAGTTCAGTTGCTCAGTTCAGTTGCCGACTCTTTGCGATGCCATGAATCAAAGCACGCCAGGCCTCCCTGTCCATCACCAACTCCTGGAGTTCACTCAGATTTCCGTCCATCGAGTCAGTGATGCCATCTAGCCATCTCATCCCCTGTCGTCCCCTTCTCCTCCTGTCCCCAATCCCTCCCAGCATCAAAGACTTTTCCAATGAGTCAACTCTTCTCATGAGGTGGCCAAAGTACTGCCGTTTCAGCTTTAGCATCATTCCTTCCAAAGAAATCCCAGGGCTGATCTCCTTCAGAATGGACTGGTTGGATCTCCTTGCAGTCCAAGGGACTCTCAAGAGTCTTTTCCATCACCACAGTTCAAAAGCATCAATTCTTCGGTGCTCAGCCTTCTTCACAGTCCAACTCTCACATCCATACATGACCACAGGAAAAACCATCGCCTTGACTAGACGGACCTTTTTTGGCAAAGTAATGTCTCTGCTTTTGAATATACTATNTGCAGTCCAAGGGACTCTCAAGAGTCTTCTCCAACACCACAGTTCAAAAGCATCAATTCTTCGGTGCTCAGCCTTCTTCACAGTCCAACTCTCACATCCATATATGACCATAGGAAAAACCATAGCCCTGACTAGACGGACCTTAGTCGGCAAAGTAATGTCTCTGCTTTTGAATATACTATCTAGATTGGCCATAACTTTTCTTCCAAGGAGTAAGCATCTTTTAATTTCATAGCTGCAGTCACCATCTGCAGTGATTTTTGAGCCCAAAAATAGAAAGTCTGACACTGTTTCCACTGTTTCCCCATCTATTTCCAATGAAGTGATGGGACCAGATGCCATGATCTTCATTTTCTGAATGTTGAGCTTTAAGCCAACTTTTTCGCTTTCCTCTTTCACTTTCATCAAAAGGCTCTTTAGTTCTTCTTCACTTTCTGCCATAAAGGTGGTGTCATCTGCATATCTGAGGTTATTGATATTTCTCCCGGCAAAATGAACTGTGTGTTCTCTATATTCATAATAGATAAGTGATATAAGAACATCTTTCACAAACAAACAAAATAAAAATTATGAAAAGTAGGAGAAACAAGGATGTCAAAATACTTTTAGTGGGTTGATCTTTTTTTATTTTAATTTCTGATGCTCATTTGTAACAATTATTCACAAATGGAAGATTCTGTAATACACTTAGTCAGCAATATCTTCCAGTTATATAGTAACAGTGTTTCACATTTGAAAATGCATGAAAGTTAAGAATATACATAGATGGGGATGGAAATGGTGATCCTAAATGGCTTATCCACAACGTGACAGATCATTAGCTCAACAAATATTTAACAAATACCTAAATACTACTACATAATAGTGCCTGGTACATAGTAGGTGAAAGTGAAGTCGCTCAGTTTTGTCCAACTCTTTACAACCCCATGAGCTGTAGCCTACCAGGCTCCTCTGTCCATGGAATTTTTCAGGCAAGAGTACTAGAGTGGGTAGCCTTTCGCCTTTTCCTTTTCTAGTGGATCTTCCCAACCCAGGGACCAAAGACATGACTCCCACGCTGCAGGTGGATTCGTTATCAGCTGAACCACAGGGAAGCCCAAGAATACTGGAGTGGGTGGCCTACCCTTTCTCCAGCGGATCTTCCCAACCCAGGAATTGAACCAGGATCTCTTGCATTGCAGGCGGATCCTTTACCAACTGAGCTATCATGGAAGCACACTACTCTATGGAAGTATAAAATGTATACCCAAGTTTTCATCTGAATCCATTCTGATGAGGTTATTTACTTGGTTTTCATCTTAATTTATCTTTCTCTGTAAGATGCTCAGACCATTTTTGCAAAAAATATTACTGAAATCTAGAATAATTCCTCTAGTATGCAGCTTATAATTTTAAATATGAAGGTTGAATATTAATATTAAATTTAATAGTTTTCATAATTAAGTAGTTAAAAGAAGTATAAATATATCTGAATAAATGCAGTTTCATGATGTTGAGAGCAGCAAGGAATCTCAAAAGCAGCATTCACAACAAAATTAAATTTTTATCAAGTAATAGTTGTTAGAAATACATGTATTTTGTTTGTTCACCATGTAAATGTTTATGAGGACTCTGCTATAATAGTATATTCTATTAAACATACTGAACTACATTAATTCAACATATGAACAAAATTTAACAGCATATTCTTAAATGTCTTAGAATTTAGGGGAGATTATAATCTCACAATTATCTAACAGGAGAATTTAATGTAACACACTGGTCTAAAAAATTTAGTGTTCATTTATGAATGTTAGATTAAGAGCACAGTATTTTAAAGGAAAGAGAGGTCACTTTAGGATGGTGTACTCAGAATCTCCTAGTGCTTCATGGAAGACACAGTAATTGAGAATTTAAGGTCAGCTTTGAAAAACATCTGGAAGAAGGGAACAACACATCACACAGAATAATGACACCTGTGTCCACCATTATATGGTCATTGATCTCAAGCATGTTAGCAGTAGATGATATTTCAGGGTAATCTTCAAAGAACTCTCAAAATAAAAAAGCAACAAATGCACACAGAAGAGGAAGACAAACATGAAGAAATCAAAATGGAAAAGTTAACATATCATCTTTATGAAATTTGACTTTAAAAAGTAGTATCTTGCTAGTGCAAGATTTTGCTAGTGAATTTGGTCCCTATTTTAGATTAAGATACATGCTCAGATTTCAAATATCTAACTAGATAAAGAATGTCCAAATTTTGGCTTTGCTTAGTTAGAGTGACATGCTAATATAGAAAAGAAAAGTCATTTTAAGATATTGCGTTTGACAACCAGTTTCACTTTTTATTTGATGCAGTTTTAAACCATATTTATCTGAATTAAATCACATAGGGAATAGCACTATAGGAAAGTAACAAAATCTGTCACTCTGGAGAATATAATATGTCTCTATTTATACACTGCTATATGAGAATGTTCTGATATATGGAAATACAGATATTTCTCTCTTGCTGATAAACATCAATGAAGTGGAGATCTTTGGGAATTTCTTATTATTGGATCCATGTTTAGAGTATTATAGTGCATTTCATTTTTAACTATTAATAATTTTGTGGTCCTTTTTATATTTTATTCATGAATCAATAGCCATTTGTACTTTAAGAAAAGTAAGAGATGTGTGTGTATTTGAAAATATAAATTATATTGGACATTAATATATATTTCAAAATGGAAGTTATATATAAGGTTTTTCAAAAACAACTAATGTGCTGTTTTTCCTAATCTACATGCCTCAACTGAGAAAGTAAAAGAGAGAAAAAATGCTTTAATATTTTCTTTTTCTTGAAATATTGTCTTCTTAAAAACACTTATTAACTCAGAAAATTAGCAAGTAATCATTAATTGTACAAGCAAACTTAAATGTGCTTAACCATTTTTTCTTCCATAAGTGTATTGTGTAGTATACGTAACATGGTGGAAAAATGAACTGGTTTATTTACAATTATTAATTACCAGAACTTAATATTAGTGACCACAGCTCTACATTTAGTTAGAATCAACATGGTTTACAACCACTTTTGTTTTCCAAACATTTCAACTGAATTCCTACGCTGCTTTTTTACATTGGAAAATCTTAAAGAAAACCTACCTGAAACCAAAGAGGGATTCCTGATAGATGGGATTGCTCTGCATTTTTAAAAAAATAAATGAAATGCTGATTTCTTTCTCTATGCTTTATATTCTTCATCAGTGAGTGGAGTATTCACAACACTCTCTGAAATTTTATCTTTTGAATACACCAAATTCCCAGTCCAATATCTCGAAGTGAAGCACAGATCTCTGCAAACTTAAAAAAAATCGGAAGAAATAATAAGCTGAATGTCTCTCACATAACTGATTCTCAATGGTAGGATAATGACAGAACAACATGTGACATTCAAAAGAAGAAAAAAAAATGAAAAACTAGGAGCTGTTGTAAAGGACTTGGGGATAAAAAAATTCTTAATTAAATTCTGATTTTACTTTTTGAGCATAGCCTCCTGGTCAGTTTTTCTTAGTAGTCTCTGGGTCTGCCCTTTCCGAGACTCTTCCCTTTCCACCATCATCCATGAACATATGTGAGATGAGTGGTGGTCATATACCTCTCTTGGGCACCACACAGTGTTGTCATTCCACTTCCAAGCCTGTAGAAGGTTGATGCCTAAAGGTTGTTTCAAGTCTTAAACAGTTACACATGCTTTTAGTCTAAGATGTAGCATCTTTGGAAGCAGAAACCTCTTGAAACCTTCAGTTCAGTTCAGTTCATTCGCTCAGTTGAGTCTGACTCTTTGCGATCCCANCTTGAGTGGAGACGGGTATGTCGGGGAACTTCTTGAGTTGCTGCAAGGGTGTGAAGGACCCTTTCGAGGTCCAACTCCTGTTTTTCTCGAGTTGCTGAAGGTTCCTCTCGAGTTACGACAGGGAACTCAAGGAACCGCTAGAATGGTCTCCGGAAATTCCAGTCTTCATGCGAGTTGCGAGGGGCCTCTCGAGATTCCTCTCCAATAGGTGCCGGTCCTTAGTCCCCATCTGGAGTGGAGGCCAGAACCTGAGGTTTCCTCTCCAGTGCTGACATGGATCTTGGGGTTCCTCTTGAGTTTCCACAGAGAAGTCAGGCCTTGTCTCGAGAGAAGACATGCAGGTCGGCATTCCTCCCAAGCTGTAGCCAACAGTGCCAGTTTTCTTATCGAGTTGACACAGGAATCTATGGCTTTCCCTCGAGGCTTTTCCACAAGGCCTTTTCCACACGTGCCACTGTTTTGTGAGTCAATACTCAGGGTGACAGTCTTGACAGTGCAGGGAAATCAGTTTCATCTGGTGTAGACTGAGACATTTGTGGGTCTTTTAGAATGGTGACATGACCCCTGACGTTCCTCTCGACTTTCCTGTTGAGTGGGCCTCCTCTTGAGATGCGACAGGATGGCCAGGAATACTTTTCCAATGAAACAGGGAAAGGAACCCTAATCTTGAACGGAGAAGGGGGAAACAGCGATCTTCTTGAGTTGTGGTGGGACCCGAGGTGTTCCTCTCTAGTGGAGGCGAGTATGTCGGGAAACTTCTTGAGTTTCTGCAAGGATGAGAGGACCCTTTCAAGATTCAAGAGGGAACGTTGATTTCCTTCCAGATGCCGAAACAGAAAAGGGCCGCATCTTGCCTGGAGGGAAGAACTTATTTTTTTATCTCTAGTTGTGGCACGTTCCTCTCGAGTTAAGAAAGGGACCTCAGGGAACCGCTCGAGTGGCCTCAGGAAAGGCCAGTCTTCATGCGAGTTGTGAGGAGCCTCTCTGGATTCCTCTCCAGTCGGTCCAGGGTCCTAAGTCTTCATCTGGATCCAAGGCNTTTCCAGTCTGTTGTTCCATGTCCAGTTCTAACTGTTGCTTCCTGACCTGCATATAAGTTTCTCAAGAGGCAGATCAGGTGTTCTGGTATTCCCATCTCTTTCAGAATTTTCCACAGTTGATTGTGATCCACACAGTCAAAGGCTTTGTCATAGTCAGTAAAGCAGGAATAGATGTTTTTCTGAAACTCTCTTGGTTTTTCCATGAACCAGCAGATGTTGGCAATTTGATCTCTGGTTCCTCTGCCTTTTCTAAAACCAGCTTGAACATCTGGAAGTTCATGGTTCACGTATTGCTGAAGCCTGGCTTGGAGAATGTTGAGCATTACTTTAACCTTCTTATTTCTTTCTGGCAACTTCTTGTGTGAGTCCCCACCTCAACAATATCTTAGAGAGTTAGTTCTCAGATCTCTTATATTTCTTTGACATATTGGGGATTATCTCAAGTTCTTTAGCCTTCAAAAGGAGAACTTGACTTTTAGTCTCATCCCCTGAGTTATATTTCTATTTGAAAAGACTTACTATCAACTAGGCCAAGGGTTGTTATCCTTAACAAGTAAGCCCTTCGTGAACTTGGATTTGACTCTATTTCAACAGGACAGAATGAGACAGGGAGAAAAACACAATAAGCTTTAAGACGCCATTCTTGATATGCCTATTTCCTTTTGGTAGAAGTCAATTACATGGTAATTCCTAATTGTGAGGGAATCAGGTAAATAAAATATTTTTAATGTCCTCAGGATAAAAAATTGAAATTGATCTGGTCAAGAGCAAGCTGAGTAATACACAGATACCAATTGAATATGCTACTGGAAATACACAAAAACATTGGCTTCTACACAACATTTTAAGAGCCAGATTAGCAGGACCAGTTTTTGTTTGCTTATTATGCTTTTTTAGAAAAAATGTTCAGTTGAAGGAAATTCAATATATATGTACATATTTATATATCTCCCTGCTTCCCCGACACCAACTGCCAACAACCAAAAAAGGAAGAAAAAAAAAAGAATGACTGACAAATACAATGAATTGTGGGCCCAAACACAGAAAGATTCTGAAAATGGATGAGAGGATTTATAGAACCTCTGTGGGACACAGAAATCTACAAAAATGAAAGGCACATATATGAAGAGACTGCCTTATTTGGATTAATGGAATCTGGAGGAATGGGGTGGGGGAGAAATATATATGGCAGTTGGCTTAGCAACCATTAACTGAGACAGCTGGAGAGAAACAATTAAATGCTAAATCTCCACAACAAGTACCTTCACTATGCAAGGTTGAACTATGAATCACACAGCTCTCTGGAAAATTTTGAAATGTGACTTTGGAGCAGAAATATGCCCCTAAAGAGATGGAACCACTGATTTGATTAGAACTGGGTCTGAAATAACAGCAACACAAATGTTAAACCACTGTTTCAGCCTATTCACCATGATGGCTCTTAAGTTACAATCTATCAGCAACTACTTCTAGATAAGACCACCCCTTTCAAACATAAGTGTAGTCACTCAGTCACGTCTGATTCTTTGTGACCCCATGGACAGTAGCCCACCAGGTTCCTCTGTCCATGGGATTCTCCAGGCAAGAATACTGGAATGGGTTGCCATTTCAAACATAAGTGACATTTAAATATACACCAGCCTGAAATCCATCAGTTCAGTTCAGTTGCTCAGTCATGTCTGACTCTTTGTGACCCCATGAACTTCAGCATGCCAGGCTTCCCTGTCCATCACCAACTCCTGGAGCTTGCTCAAATTCATGTCCACTGAGTCAGTAATGCCATCCAACCATCTCATCCTCTGTTGCCCCCTTCTCCTCCCGCCTTCGATCTTTCCCAGCATCAGGGTCTTTTCCAGTGAGCTGGTTCTTGCATCAGGTGGTCAAAGTATTGGAGTTTCAGTTAAATCTGAATGAATATTCAGGACTGATTTTGTTTAGGAATGATAGGTTTGATCTCCTTGAGTCCAAAGGACTCTCAAAAGTCTTTTTGAACACCACAGTTCAAAAACATCAATTCTTCATTGCTAAGCTTTCTTTATAGTCCATTTCTCACATCCATACATGACTACTGGAAAAACTGTAGCTTTGACTAGATGCACCTTTGTTGGCAAAGTAATGTCTCTGTTTTTTAAAAGGCTGCCTAGATTGGTCATAGCTTTTCTTCCAAGGAGCAAGCGTCTTTTAATTTCATGGCTGCAGTCACCATCTGCAGTGATTTTGGAGCTCTCCAAAATAAAGTCTGTCAGTATTTCCATTGTTTCCCCATCTATTTGCCATGAAGTGATGGGACCGGATGCCATGATCTTGGTTTTCTGAATGTTGAGTTTTAAGCCAACTTTCTCACTCTCCTCTTTCACTTTCGTCAAGAGTTTTCTTTAGTTCTTCTTTACTTTCTGCAAAATATCTGACGTTATTGATATTTCTCCCAGAAATCTTGATTCCAGTTTGTGATTCACCCAGCCTGGCTGGCATTTCNTAAGCCAACTTTCTCACTCTCCTCTTTCACTTTCGTCAAGAGTTTTCTTTAGTTCTTCTTTACTTTCTGCAAAATATCTGACGTTATTGATATTTCTCCCAGAAATCTTGATTCCAGTTTGTGATTCACCCAGCCTGGCTGGCATTTCTCATGATGTAATCTGCATATAAGTTAAATAAGCACTGTAGCAATATACAGCCTTGACGTACTCCTTTCCTGATTTGGAACCAGACTGTTGTTCCATATCCAGTTCTGTTTCTTCTTGACCAGCATAGAGATTCCCAGGAGGCAGGTCAGGTGGTCTGGTATTCCCATTTCTTTAAGATATTTCCACAGTTTGTTGTGATCCATGCAGTCAAAGGCTTTGGTGTAGTCAATAAAGTAAAAGTACATATTTTTCTGAACTCTCTTGCTTTTTCAATGATCTGACAAATGTTGGCAATTTGATCTCTGGTTCCTCTGCCTTTTCTCAATCCAGTTTGAACATCTGGAAGTTCACAGTTCATGTACTGTTGAAGCCTGGCTTGGAGAATTTTGAGCNCCAGCCATCTCATCCTCTGTTGTCCCCTTTTCCTCCTGCTCTCAATCCTTCCCAACATCAGAGTCTTTTCCAGTGAGTCAAATCTTCGCATGAGATGGCCAAAGTACTGGAGTTTCAGCTTCAGCATCATTCCTTCCAAAGAAATCCCAGGGTTGATCTCCTTCAGAATGGACTGGTTGGATCTCCTTGTAAATACATATATGTTTGAGTTTTTAAAAAAACACTCTCAGAGAAACACTTAGAATAATGTTTGATCCAATATCTAGACACCCAATGGCCCACTCAAGTTGACACATAAAGCTAACCATCGTAGACAGAAGGCATCAGCAGATAAAGGTCTGGATCAACTCAGCAGACAAGTGCTGCTGCTGCTGCTGCTGCTAAGTCTCTTCAGTCGTGTCCGACTCTGTGCAACCCCATAGATGGCAGCCCACCAGGCTCCCCTGTCCCTGGGATTCTCCAGGCAAGAACACTGGAGTGGGTTGCCAATTCCTTCTCCAATGCATGAAAGTGAAAAGTGAAAGTCAAGTTGCTCAGTCGTGTTCGACTCTTCACGACCCCATGGACTGCAGCCTACCAGGTTCCACCATCCATGGGATTTTCCAGGCAAGAGTACTGGAGTGGGGTGCCATTGCCTTCTCCAAGACAAGTGCTTGGAGACCAGCTAGACCAGCTCAACTGGCCTGGAGTTAGGGGAACATAGAGAGAACGTTGGAGGAGGGAAGAGATTAATATCAGTTATGGCTTTGAAACCAGCTAGCCAAGAGGGCTGTCATTAATAACCTTTTGGGGATTGCGGCTGGCCACCACCAAAGGCTTGGGTTTAACAGGGAGAACCAGTAGATCTGAGAAGTGAAAGTCATGCATTCTTGCATGTACCCCCCAAGTCCTCTTAGCTTCTCTCTTACATCTGCCACCGTTGTGGGGACCAGTATTACCCAGCTTCATGTAGGTACAACATGATACCTCCTTGTCCCTTCTTTGATGCTACAGCTTAGATAATCACAGCAACCTACACAGCCCTCTGACATACACGAACAAGAAAGGCAGGTCAGGCAATGGCCCAAGGCCACTCTCGACCTGTGGGCATGGGCACTGATGGATAGATGCTCTTCTCTTTCATTTTCCCCTGTGAGATGCACTTCAAAAGACTCCTCAGAAGAATTTTCAGGATTGAGGGTGAGTCCCATAGTAGTGGCCAACTTGCAGGCATATTCTTCCCTGTTTTGCTCACTATGCCCTCTACTATTGCTCTCTGAAAGGCTTCCCTCATAGTTCAGTTGGTAAAGAATCTGCCTGCAATGCAGGAGACCCCAGTTTGATCCCTGGATTGGAAAGAAGGGATAGGTTACCCACTTCAGTATTCTTGTGTTTCACTTGTGGCTCAGCTGGTAAAGAATCTGTCTCCAATGCATGAGACCTGGGTTCAATTCCTGGGTTGGGAAGATCCCCTGGAGAAGGGAAAGCCTACCAACTCCAGTATTCTAGCCTGGAGAATTACATGGACTGTATAGTCCATGGGGTTGCAAAGAGTTGGGCATGACTGAGTGACTTTCATTGCTCTCTGAAATCAATCTCCAAACAGCTCCTGAGGGAAGCCTTTGCTCAGGTTCTGCTTTTCTAGGGAAGCCGGGCCAAGATATCACCTTTATTCTTACAAGTCCTCAAAGAACCAAACTGACTTTCTTATTGTTTTCTGAACACATTTGTCCTGCATTTCCTTCAGCATCTGCACACTCCCATAGTTTTCTAAAGATAAGCAGTGCTCACACCAAAGGGAAAATGGTCTGAAGAACATAACTGAAACAAGAGTCATTTACCTTACCCAGTTTCTTTTCTCCTGAACTTTCTTTCAGTTTGGAATCATTTGCAGTGGGAGTTTCATAAATACAATACTCTGCCTTCTCTGAAGAGGCTAGAGTTTCTAAGCTTCTGATATCTTTTTAACATTCTTGACCTAATAGCATTTGATGCAGTTTATTTGCCATTTCAACCTTTCTATCACCCCAGCACGCCTTGCATTCTTCTGGAACTCCAGAAACAAGAAATACAGGATCTATCCTGAAAGTTTGGTAGTATTCTCTTTCTGTGTATTTTGGTTCACATTCTAGGTCAGGAATGACAGTTCAAGCTGCAGAATCTGTACAATTAATGTCTTTGTGAAAATGTTCAAGAGTACAGTCTAGAAAGAAAAGGAAAATTTTCTGCAGGTATGTGGGTACTCAATAAAAATACTGTCTATATTCTCAGATTTCTTGCTAAAATCTGTGAGAATCTTCCATTCTCAAGACAAGGATTAGCATCAATGCTAATAGAAAACAGTCAAAAATAGAATCGGTTATGTAACTACATAATATGGAAATTTGGAGTGAAGATGGCATGCATTTCAAATTTGAGAGATATCCAAGTATAAATGCCTCTTATTTATGCTATATGAAAATACCTTTTCAAGGGGAATTCTATGCAACTGGACTGATCAGCAGTGTATGCATTTAAAACTGATGCACTTATAATTATTATAAGTGTTTCATATACAAAATCAATGTCTTTAATTATGGTATCAAATTCTTAATGATTTCAAATCTGCCTTCTCATCTTGTTCTGTATACTTCTAAAGACTTGTTTGCTTGAAGCTTGGAAAAAGAAGGTAGAAACTTTTACTTACCAGGTTATACTGACTAGAAATGCTGAGGCAGTGAAAACAACCCTTAAATATCATGACCAGTTCATTGTCCAGTGAGCTTCATGACAGCATAGTTTTGGGACTTTTAGGGTAAGAAAAGTTCATACAAATAAAATTTAAAATATATTGCTATATTTTGGAAAACAATGCTAGTTTTCTGCCAAAAGTTATGTCTAGCAGTGTCTAAATATTCTAGGTAATAAGTTGAATATTTTTGGGTGTCTCAATAGAATAATTCTAGTTACACTTTCCTCAACTTAAATACTAGAGTTTAAAATATTAATAAAAGCTATTTAAATGAAACTCATAACAGAACATTTGAAACTCCAGTTTTAATTAAATATTAAATTCTAACTTAAGGGGAAAGAGCTGGTGAAGCTGGACCATTACTGTGATCTATGAATGAAAATTTAGCAGTATTAATTTTTCTCCTTTCTTCCCTCCCTCCTTCCCTCTCATATTCTCTTCTTCCTACACTTTTTCCTGCGGGGTAGGCGATGGTTCGATCCCTAGGTTGGGAAGATCCCCTGGAGTAGGAAATGGTAACTGACTCCAGTATTCTTGCCTGGAGAATCCCATGGACAGAGGAGCCTGG
>SJYV01048545.1:446150-458036 GCA_006410875.1 Neotragus pygmaeus | reverse complement strand
GTCCATCGAGTCCGTGATGCCATCCAGCCATCTCATCCTCTGTTGTCCCCTTTTCCTCCTGCTCTCAATCCTTCCCAACATCAGAGTCTTTTCCAGTGAGTCAAATCTTCGCATGAGATGGCCAAAGTACTGGAGTTTCAGCTTCAGCATCATTCCTTCCAAAGAAATCCCAGGGTTGATCTCCTTCAGAATGGACTGGTTGGATCTCCTTGTAAATACATATATGTTTGAGTTTTTAAAAAAACACTCTCAGAGAAACACTTAGAATAATGTTTGATCCAATATCTAGACACCCAATGGCCCACTCAAGTTGACACATAAAGCTAACCATCGTAGACAGAAGGCATCAGCAGATAAAGGTCTGGATCAACTCAGCAGACAAGTGCTGCTGCTGCTGCTGCTGCTAAGTCTCTTCAGTCGTGTCCGACTCTGTGCAACCCCATAGATGGCAGCCCACCAGGCTCCCCTGTCCCTGGGATTCTCCAGGCAAGAACACTGGAGTGGGTTGCCAATTCCTTCTCCAATGCATGAAAGTGAAAAGTGAAAGTCAAGTTGCTCAGTCGTGTTCGACTCTTCACGACCCCATGGACTGCAGCCTACCAGGTTCCACCATCCATGGGATTTTCCAGGCAAGAGTACTGGAGTGGGGTGCCATTGCCTTCTCCAAGACAAGTGCTTGGAGACCAGCTAGACCAGCTCAACTGGCCTGGAGTTAGGGGAACATAGAGAGAACGTTGGAGGAGGGAAGAGATTAATATCAGTTATGGCTTTGAAACCAGCTAGCCAAGAGGGCTGTCATTAATAACCTTTTGGGGATTGCGGCTGGCCACCACCAAAGGCTTGGGTTTAACAGGGAGAACCAGTAGATCTGAGAAGTGAAAGCCATGCATTCTTGCATGTACCCCCCAAGTCCTCTTAGCTTCTCTCTTACATCTGCCACCGTTGTGGGGACCAGTATTACCCAGCTTCATGTAGGTACAACATGATACCTCCTTGTCCCTTCTTTGATGCTACAGCTTAGATAATCACAGCAACCTACACAGCCCTCTGACATACACGAACAAGAAAGGCAGGTCAGGCAATGGCCCAAGGCCACTCTCGACCTGTGGGCATGGGCACTGATGGATAGATGCTCTTCTCTTTCATTTTCCCCTGTGAGATGCACTTCAAAAGACTCCTCAGAAGAATTTTCAGGATTGAGGGTGAGTCCCATAGTAGTGGCCAACTTGCAGGCATATTCTTCCCTGTTTTGCTCACTATGCCCTCTACTATTGCTCTCTGAAAGGCTTCCCTCATAGTTCAGTTGGTAAAGAATCTGCCTGCAATGCAGGAGACCCCAGTTTGATCCCTGGATTGGAAAGAAGGGATAGGTTACCCACTTCAGTATTCTTGTGTTTCACTTGTGGCTCAGCTGGTAAAGAATCTGTCTCCAATGCATGAGACCTGGGTTCAATTCCTGGGTTGGGAAGATCCCCTGGAGAAGGGAAAGCCTACCAACTCCAGTATTCTAGCCTGGAGAATTACATGGACTGTATAGTCCATGGGGTTGCAAAGAGTTGGGCATGACTGAGTGACTTTCATTGCTCTCTGAAATCAATCTCCAAACAGCTCCTGAGGGAAGCCTTTGCTCAGGTTCTGCTTTTCTAGGGAAGCCGGGCCAAGATATCACCTTTATTCTTACAAGTCCTCAAAGAACCAAACTGACTTTCTTATTGTTTTCTGAACACATTTGTCCTGCATTTCCTTCAGCATCTGCACACTCCCATAGTTTTCTAAAGATAAGCAGTGCTCACACCAAAGGGAAAATGGTCTGAAGAACATAACTGAAACAAGAGTCATTTACCTTATCCAGTTTCTTTTCTCCTGAACTTTCTTTCAGTTTGGAATCATTTGCAGTGGGAGTTTCATAAATACAATACTCTGCCTTCTCTGAAGAGGCTAGAGTTTCTAAGCTTCTGATATCTTTTTAACATTCTTGACCTAATAGCATTTGATGCAGTTTATTTGCCATTTCAACCTTTCTATCACCCCAGCACGCCTTGCATTCTTCTGGAACTCCAGAAACAAGAAATACAGGATCTATCCTGAAAGTTTGGTAGTATTCTCTTTCTGTGTATTTTGGTTCACATTCTAGGTCAGGAATGACAGTTCAAGCTGCAGAATCTGTACAATTAATGTCTTTGTGAAAATGTTCAAGAGTACAGTCTAGAAAGAAAAGGAAAATTTTCTGCAGGTATGTGGGTACTCAATAAAAATACTGTCTATATTCTCAGATTTCTTGCTAAAATCTGTGAGAATCTTCCATTCTCAAGACAAGGATTAGCATCAATGCTAATAGAAAACAGTCAAAAATAGAATCGGTTATGTAACTACATAATATGGAAATTTGGAGTGAAGATGGCATGCATTTCAAATTTGAGAGATATCCAAGTATAAATGCCTCTTATTTATGCTATATGAAAATACCTTTTCAAGGGGAATTCTATGCAACTGGACTGATCAGCAGTGTATGCATTTAAAACTGATGCACTTATAATTATTATAAGTGTTTCATATACAAAATCAATGTCTTTAATTATGGTATCAAATTCTTAATGATTTCAAATCTGCCTTCTCATCTTGTTCTGTATACTTCTAAAGACTTGTTTGCTTGAAGCTTGGAAAAAGAAGGTAGAAACTTTTACTTACCAGGTTATACTGACTAGAAATGCTGAGGCAGTGAAAACAACCCTTAAATATCATGACCAGTTCATTGTCCAGTGAGCTTCATGACAGCATAGTTTTGGGACTTTTAGGGTAAGAAAAGTTCATACAAATAAAATTTAAAATATATTGCTATATTTTGGAAAACAATGCTAGTTTTCTGCCAAAAGTTATGTCTAGCAGTGTCTAAATATTCTAGGTAATAAGTTGAATATTTTTGGGTGTCTCAATAGAATAATTCTAGTTACACTTTCCTCAACTTAAATACTAGAGTTTAAAATATTAATAAAAGCTATTTAAATGAAACTCATAACAGAACATTTGAAACTCCAGTTTTAATTAAATATTAAATTCTAACTTAAGGGGAAAGAGCTGGTGAAGCTGGACCATTACTGTGATCTATGAATGAAAATTTAGCAGTATTAATTTTTCTCCTTTCTTCCCTCCCTCCTTCCCTCTCATATTCTCTTCTTCCTACACTTTTTCCTGCGGGGTAGGCGATGGTTCGATCCCTAGGTTGGGAAGATCCCCTGGAGTAGGAAATGGTAACTGACTCCAGTATTCTTGCCTGGAGAATCCCATGGACAGAGGAGCCTGGCGGGCTACAGTCCCTAGGGTCGCAGAGTCAGGCACAGTTGAGGACTGAGCACACACACGGCATCAGCAGCAGAGATGTATTTTCTCACAGTTCTGGAGGCCAAAATTCCAAGACCATGGTGTTGCCAGGATGGGCTCCTGAGACTTCTCTACTTGGCCTGTGAATGGCAGCCTTCTTGCTGTGTCCTCACGTGGCCTTGCCTCTGTGCCTGTGCATCCATAGTGTCTCTTCCTCTTTCTTCAAGGACATCAGTCCTGTTGGATTCAGGCCCTATCCTATGACTTCGTGCAACCTTAATTAGCTCTTTAAAGGCCGGTTCTCTGCATTTGGTCACATGGTGGGTAAAGGCTTCAATATATGAATTTGGGTGGGGGGATATAATTCAGCCCATAACATACATGTAAACAAGAGTTCATCAATAAGTTTTCTATCCCTTTATGACTCCATAATTTTCTTTAGCAAATTATAAAACTAAAGAAGTAAATGCAACAGAATTTTTACTGAAGGAAAACAAAGCTAATGACCTAGATTAGGTAATTGCTATGTTCACAAGGCTCCAGCTTGACTGATCTGTGACTTAGGTAAAGTGATTTCTAATGTTCTTCTTCTCTTCCTGCACCTTCTTTTAACATTGGTGTCTCCAGTAAACTTGTTCCTCTGCCAGTGTCTTATTGTGGCTTATCTATCTTGGCTTTCCGAGTGAGGACTCATCTCCAGCTTCTACAATCGGTGTATACCAATTTTTATTTTTAATCTAGTTGAAACAAGTAAGTTTCTGTTTTATTTAGCCATTTAGAATTATTTGATAATTTTCACATTTCTCTCTTCAGTTACCCACTCATTCATATTTCTTTCAGCTCCTCAGTCACATCTTTGCCTCCTTCCTATCCAATCTACTGTGTTTCATCGATCCTACAATGTACATTTTCCCTCACATCTTACATCTCTGAAATTGTGCTTCTTACAATCAATGGTGCATCATATTTTATTAACTGGCAGGTTTTTCCTTCCTAGTGCTATATAAAATGATATATTTTAAATCAATGGAGTTGTAGATTCCATGAAATACAATATTGTCATATCTAGTAGATCGAACAACCTCATATCTTTGAAATATACCTACTTTTATCCATTTCCTCTGTCACTTCTCAAGGTCACACTACTATCATTTCTTCTGAGGATTATTGCAAGAGTCTCAACACTTCTGGTATTGCTCACTAGTCACCAGGGTTACCCTTCACCTCCATGGTCTACTTTGAAACTAAAATAATCTTTTAAAGTAAAAATTTAATTTTGTCTTCCCCTTCATTTTACTGACTTCCTGATGCTCACAGAGTAAAAACCAGGCTCCTTACTATGACATACAAGCTTCTACATTAATCTAACCTGTGCATAACTTTTAATAGTTTCTTTATTTCATTTTGTGATCTACAGACCCACTGAATTTATTTCACTATTTCAAATATGCCTTTTTGCTTTCCTCAGAAACTACACACACTAGTTTCCCACCCCATTCCTCTTTCCCTAGCCGTCTGTTTTTCACTTCTCATGTTTCACCTAGAACATTAGTTCGTCCATGAAATTTCTCTGACCTCCCCAAGTCCAGATTAAAGTAACCTCTTCTATAGCATTCGATAATTTTCCCACAAGCATTTACTTCTATTTGAATTGCCTATCTGTCTCTGGAATAGGGTAAATTGTATATTTATGACTATGATTTGTATTTCCTTTACTTCATTTCCCTTCTTCCAGTAAGAAGTCAGATCCTTTGCATATTTTTTGCCTGGGGCATTTTTCAGGGCTGAAAAAGCTTATCTTTTGTAAAACCTAAACTCACTGAAGAGATTAAGATAGAAATGACTTTAGGATAGGCTTGGAAAGGAAGATTTCCTTCTGTGTGTGCTCCAAGATGTGAGAACTTGTTCCTTATTCTCTGAATGCATCCAAGGAAGTGCCAATTTCAGAGGTTCGCACGGCGATACCTAAGAAAACTGCTTCCTAGACACAGGGATTCCAAGCCTTGTCTGAAATTCTAGGACCAAAGGATGAGCAATACAGACACATTAAGTGGAAGACAGGAGGTGGGGGACCACATGGAATGAGCCAATGGGGCCTGGTGCACGTGGCCAGACATAGACAAGAGGTTTACCTCTGGAGATGGGGTGGAGAGCTGAATGAGAATAATGACTGATACCGAGCTTCTTGCCAGACTATTAAGGTGTGGACTATGAAACACAATTAGAATGATTAAAGAAAATTAAGAAATGCCACGCATTTTTGCATGACCAAGTTTATGGGCTGAGATTCAAACTCATAATGTCTGCATTCTCCACCACACTTTCAGGGCATTTCTTTCCTGCTCCTTTAGCTTATTATTTATTAATTCGTTTAATTTGTTTTTCAAATGCTTTTTTTGCATTCATTGGTATGATTGGGGGATTTTTCATTTTTACTCTATTGATGTAATGAGTAACATTAGTTGATACTTGAATGATGAACCAGCATTATATACCTGAGATAAATTCCACTCGTTCTTGGTGTATAGATCTCATTACACTATTTTTGGATTCAGTTTGTTAATGTTTTGTTGATTTTTGCATCTGTGCTCATGAGACATATTTTATGCAGTCCTTCCCTTATACTGCCTTTGTTTTGGCATTAGGCTGCTGCTAGCCTTATAGAGAATNATAGATCTCATTACACTATTTTTGGATTCAGTTTGTTAATGTTTTGTTGATTTTTGCATCTGTGCTCATGAGACATATTTTATGCAGTCCTTCCCTTATACTGCCTTTGTTTTGGCATTAGGCTGCTGCTAGCCTTATAGAGAATCCAGGGATGGGGGAGCCTGGTGGGCTGCCATCTATGGGGTCGCACAGAGTTGGACATGACTGAAGTGACTTAGCAGCAGCAGCAGCAGCAGCAGCCTTATAGAATGAAGTAGGGTTAGGGTTAGCGCAGTTGAGCAGAAAGCCCAGAGAGTCCACCTCTCCTCTTCCCTCTCTTAGAGCCCACCTCCCACCAGTATCTCTCTCCAGTGTAGTAAGTTTGTTACAATTAATGAACCATCATTGATACATCATTATCAACAAGTCTTAGTTTATATTATGGTTCATCATTTGTGATGTACCTTGTGTGGTTTCTGACAGATGTATAATGACATGTAGCCACCTTTATTGTATCATACAGAATAGTTTCACTTCCCTAGAAGTCCCCTGTCCTCCAACTGTTCTTCTGGTTTATCCTCTCCTGTCCCCTGACCCCAGGTCCTTTTTTTCTGAGATAAAATAGACATATTACATTGTATTAATTTTAGGTGTACCACATAATGATTTAATATATGTATATATTGCAAAACAATGATCCCAATAATATCTCTAATCACACAGAAAATTTTCTTTTCTTGTGATAAGAACTTGTAAGATCTACTTCTTAGGAACTTTCAAATATACAAAACGATATTGTTAACAATAGTCACCCTGCTGTACAGCCCCAGAACATCTCCAGAACTAATTTATTTTATAACTGGAAGTTTGTAGCTTTTAACCACTTTCATCCATTTTATTCATTCTCCACCCCTTGTCTCTGGCAACCACCGAATTGTTCTATGAGTTTAATTTTTTTTTATTCCGCATCCAAGTGAGATCATACAATTTTTATCTTTCTCTGTCTGACTTATTTCGTTTAGCATCTGCTTCTCTATCTTGAGAGCTTTTCTTGCCCTCTTTGCCTGTCTCCCTTCCTCCCTTTCATCTACCTCACAGAACCTTATAATTCTTAATTTCTGAGTTTAAAAGTATTTTAAAAGATTACAGAGATATCCCAGGGTGCCCTCTGGTTGCAGACATACTTCTCACCCACTGGATTAGATCTTGGAACAGAAAAAGGACGACAGTGTCTTAGGTGGTGAAATTTGAACAACCTCTGTCGTTTAGTCACTAAGTGTAACACCAATGTCACTTTCCTGATTCTGATCATTGTACTAAAGTTATATAAGTTGTTAACTAATATTAGAGGACGCCGAATGAAGACTATATATAAACTTCTGTATTATTTAAAAATTTTTTCTTTAACAGAAATAAGGGTTAGGTGTTTTTCTATTAGAGTTTGCATTTTTTAAAAATTTTTATTGGAGTATATAGTTGTTTTACAATGTTGTGTTAGCTTCTGCTGTACAGCAAAGTGAATCATTATACGTATACATGCACCCCCTCTTTTTTGGATTTCCTTTCCTTTTTAGGGTACAGCAAAGCACTATGAATAGTGTTCCCTGTGTTAAATTGGGACTGGCAAATGTGTCCACTGCTATGTATAAAATAGATAACTAATGAGACTCTACTAGAGTTTGTATATATTTTTTTAATAATAGCTTTTTGAGATGTATTTCATATACCATAAAATTCACCCTCTGAAAATGTATAATTTCAGAATTGTGTCTGATTCAGTGTTTAGTTTGCTCTCTGATTTTAGAAACTTCTTCTTACCCCAAGATGGGAGATATCCAATACTCATTAGCAGTCATTCCTTATCTCCTCTCCCCTGCCCCATCTCCTGTCACGAATTTACTTTCTGTCTCTATGGATTTGCCTATTGTTAATGGCACCCCACTCCAGTACTCTTGCCTGGAAAATCCCATGGATGGAGGAGCCTGGTGGGCTGCAGTCCATGGGGTCGAGAAGAGTCGGACACGACTGAGTGACTTCACTTTCACTTTTCTCTCTCATGCATTGGAGAAGGCAATAGCAACCCACTCGTGTTCTTGCCTGGAGAATCCCAGGGACGGGGGAGCCTGGTGGGCTGCCATTTATGGGGTCACACAGAGAGGAACAACACTGAAGTAACTCAGCAGCAGCAACATTCATACACTATGTGTCTTTCTGTGACTGGTTTCTTTCACTTGGTGTGTTGCTTATAAGACTCTTGCAAAATGTCTGAATATTTCATTTCTTTTCACAGCTGAACAACACTCCACAGTGTGGATATACTATGTTTGTTTATCCATTCATCAGTTGATGGACAGTGGGCTGTTTCCTCTCTTTTAGCTATGATGAATAATGCTGCTATGAACATTCATGTGAAGGTTTTTATGTGGATATGTTTTTTGTTCTCTTAACATATTAATATATACCTAGAAGTAGAATAGTAGGTCATGTGGTAACTCTATGTTTAATGCTTTGAAGAACTTTCAGACAGTTGCAGAATGGCTTCATCATTTTCCTATTTCCATCAGCAATACGGCAGTGCCAATTTCTACATACTCTCCCAAGCATTTGTTATTTTCTCTTTTTAATTTTAACCATCCAATGGCACCCCACTCCACCATTCTTGCCTGGAAAATCCCATTGACAGAGGAGCCTGGTGGGCTGTAGCCCATAGGGTCTCTAAGAGTTGGACATGACTGAGCAACTTCACTTTCACTTTTCACTCTCATGCATTGGAGAAGGAAATGGCAACCCACTCCAGTGTTCTTGCCTGGAGAATCCCAGGGATGGAGCAGCCTGGTGGGCTGCCGTCTATGGGGTCACGTAGCGTCAGACATGACTGAAGAAACTGAGCAGCAGCAGCAGCAGCAGTGGATATGAAGTGGTGTCTCGTTGGTTTGACTTGCATTTCCCTAGTGATTAATGATGTTGACGATCTTTTCATGTACTTCTTGGCCATGTACATATCTTTTTTGGAGTAATGGCTATTCAAATAATTTGCCCATTTTAAAACTGGATTACTGGGGACTTCCCCGGTGGTCCAGTGGTTGGGAATTAGCCTTCCAATGCAGGGAATATGGGCTTGACTCCTGGTTGGGGAACGAAGGCTTCACATGCCATGAGGTGAGTAAGCCCCTGAGTCACAACCAGAAAGACGGCCCTGTGCACTGCCATGAAGACCTAGCGCAGCCAAGAGAGAGAGAGAGAAAAAAAAAACTGGATTACTTATGTTTCTGTTTTTGAGTTCTAAGGATTTGTTATATATTCAAAGCAAAAGTTCTTTATCTGGTATATGACTTGCAAATATTTTCTCTCCTACGAATTTCTAAAATTGTCTTAATGATGCCTTTTGAAGCACCCAAGTTTGTAATTTTGATGTTAATTTATCTTTTTTTTTCACTTGAATTTTGGTGTCATATTGAAAAATTTGCTTAATCCAAGGTCATGCAGATTTACTTTTATGTTGTCTCCTAAATGTTTTATAGCTTTAGCTATTACATTTAGATCAGAAATTCATTTTGAGTTAATTCTTATATATTGTGTGAAGTAAGGGTTCAATTTAATTCTTTTGCATTGGAGATCCAATTGTTCCAATGCCATTTGTGGAAAATATTTCCCTGTGGTATTTTCACTTTTTCTGTAAGTACAAAATTATTTCTAAATTAAAAGATAAACAAATAAATTTTGACTTTAAGGACTTGGAATGATCTCCCCATTCCAAGGACTGATCTCCCCAATGATTCTAGGGAGTCCAGTCTCATGACCATATATCCTATTGGAATCTCAAAGAGACTGGTGTCCACTTGACCAGTACAACTTTTTCTTTTGCCCAACCCAAGGGCCATCCCACAAAACGTAAGTCAAGGAAAGACTCCATCACTTTCATATAATAAGTCCCTTCTCACAACCCACCACTCTAAGACTTGACCTGTTTCTTAGTGCTCTACTAAGCAATTCTCTAACTTCCATCTCCTTTACTCCAGCCCATTGCCATGTCCAAGTTCAAAAAGCCACAGCAGCAGTGTACTAGGCTATGTTGCAAGCATTCTCGCTGTAAGGTTAAACACTGAATTATTTCAGTTAACCATCCTAAATTCTACACCTTCTGAGTTCAAAGCCATCTCACATACATTTCCAAGCATCCTGCTGGTATATATTAGCCAGATCCTATGTTTCTTTGGGGCTTCCCCGGTGGCTCAGTGGTTAAGAATCTGCCTGCAATGCAGCAGATGCAGATTCACCCCNTGGGGAACGAAGGCTTCACATGCCATGAGGTGAGTAAGCCCCTGAGTCACAACCAGAAAGACGGCCCTGTGCACTGCCATGAAGACCTAGCGCAGCCAAGAGAGAGAGAGAGAAAAAAAAAAAACTGGATTACTTATGTTTCTGTTTTTGAGTTCTAAGGATTTGTTATATATTCAAAGCAAAAGTTCTTTATCTGGTATATGACTTGCAAATATTTTCTCTCCTACGAATTTCTAAAATTGTCTTAATGATGCCTTTTGAAGCACCCAAGTTTGTAATTTTGATGTTAATTTATCTTTTTTTTTCACTTGAATTTTGGTGTCATATTGAAAAATTTGCTTAATCCAAGGTCATGCAGATTTACTTTTATGTTGTCTCCTAAATGTTTTATAGCTTTAGCTATTACATTTAGATCAGAAATTCATTTTGAGTTAATTCTTATATATTGTGTGAAGTAAGGGTTCAATTTAATTCTTTTGCATTGGAGATCCAATTGTTCCAATGCCATTTGTGGAAAATATTTCCCTGTGGTATTTTCACTTTTTCTGTAAGTACAAAATTATTTCTAAATTAAAAGATAAACAAATAAATTTTGACTTTAAGGACTTGGAATGATCTCCCCATTCCAAGGACTGATCTCCCCAATGATTCTAGGGAGTCCAGTCTCATGACCATATATCCTATTGGAATCTCAAAGAGACTGGTGTCCACTTGACCAGTACAACTTTTTCTTTTGCCCAACCCAAGGGCCATCCCACAAAACGTAAGTCAAGGAAAGACTCCATCACTTTCATATAATAAGTCCCTTCTCACAACCCACCACTCTAAGACTTGACCTGTTTCTTAGTGCTCTACTAAGCAATTCTCTAACTTCCATCTCCTTTACTCCAGCCCATTGCCATGTCCAAGTTCAAAAAGCCACAGCAGCAGTGTACTAGGCTATGTTGCAAGCATTCTCGCTGTAAGGTTAAACACTGAATTATTTCAGTTAACCATCCTAAATTCTACACCTTCTGAGTTCAAAGCCATCTCACATACATTTCCAAGCATCCTGCTGGTATATATTAGCCAGATCCTATGTTTCTTTGGGGCTTCCCCGGTGGCTCAGTGGTTAAGAATCTGCCTGCAATGCAGCAGATGCAGATTCACCCCGAGTCAAGAAGATTCCCCTGGAGAAGGAAATGGCAACTGACTATAATATTCTTCCCTGGAGAACCCCATGGACAGAGGAGCCTGGTGGGCTGCAGTCCATGCTTAGCGATTAAACCACCACTACCACGTTTCTCTCATTTTCTAAACCTTTCCTCCTCTACTGTAAATTGTTTTCCTGCTGAGGCTATGCTGAGCTCCGACCTTGGTCATTGTCCTAGAGGTAGTGAGGAATGCTGGGATCAGATCCTGAGGAGGATAAGCGTTATGTCCTGAGATATTTGCTATAATGTTGAGATTTCCGGGTCAGGGGAGGCTATTCTTATCAGGGACTGAAAGAAAAAGTGAAAGTCACTTTGTCGTGTCTGACTCTTTGCAAGCCCACCAGGCTCGTCCATGGGATTCTCCAGGCAAGAATACTGGAGTGGGTAGCCATTTCCTTCTCCAGGGAATCTTCCCGACCCAGGGATCGAGCCCAGGTCTCCCACA